>JACEFZ010008406.1:0-142500 GCA_014155875.1 Cepaea nemoralis
GGGCGCTCCTCTCTGGGAAATTGCCAGTACTAAGGACACTACTTTCTGAACTTAGCAGCCAGCATAAAGTCACCATACAGTGGATACCATCCCACTGTGGAGTACCCGGAAACGACAGAGCTGATCAACTGGCTAAGGAAGGAGCCAAAGAGGAACAGCCTGATGTGCCCGTTACATACCACCAAAAGAAAAGAATGATCAAATCAGTCAGAAAGCCACCAAAACCTGCTCAAGATGACTACCACATTATGGACAGACCAGAACAAGTCATTATTCTGCGCCTCAGAACAGGACACAATAGATTACGCAACCACATGTATACAAAATTCAAGATTGGTGAAACAGCCATGTGCACATGTGGATTGGCGTCGCAGACAGCAGAGCACATACTCCAAGACTGCCCAAAATATAACATATCTAGGCTAACCTTCTGGCCTAGAGAGACGACAGTGGAAGATAAACTCTATGGACCACTGTGTGAACTGAAAAAAAAACAGTTCAATTCATGCAAGAGACGACATTGCAGATATAGACATATTTCAAGCGAAGGAAAGAAGAAGAAGATTTAATGCTTTATATAAATTATCATATTGCTGTTGTCTGACAGATTATTTGGAGAACCAGTTTTATGTTTTTTGTAGTCTCTGCATGCTTATTCAAGTCTTGTATTTTTACTTTCATTTCGCACTTTCAGTACTTACAACGAGCCTTAGTTGCATCTCCATGAACTGGCACCACCCAATCTTTAATTATATCATCCTGCAGCCACTTTCCGAAATTTTTGTTCATATTGCTTTACTTTTGGCATGTTGAAAGATTTGTTCAAAGTGGAAGACACATATGAAAGTGAGCAATTATAAACAAAATCAAATGAAAAAGAATCATAAAGTCGGCATCACAGCAATAATTCGCAACAGGGCGAGTTTACAGTTCAAATAATGTTATTATAATTTATGCGCCCTTTTACTCATTACCGGGGGTTGCCAGATTGTTGAGCGTTGACCTAAGTCAGTTCAAAGTTTAAATAATGGCAGTTACCATAATTTACGCGCGTCCAGACCAAACAAAAAAATTGGTAAATGACACTGAAAGAAAAGTAAAATCTAGAAAGTACCCAAAATATCCAACTCCAAATGAAAAGTATCTAGAATTGCATCCAGCATCCAAACGTCAGAAAATGGTATCCAGACGCCGGCAAAAACCTCTAGATCTGGATATAAAATATCTAGAATGGCAACCCTGATAATCACTCTTCTCCTGGCTTCGCCAGACACCGGAAGTAAATGGAAGTACTTCCGACTTGGTTGTTATTGTCTTTGCTGACATCTCCAGGGTTTTCAGAGAGAGTTAATTGCTTCCTTCAACATTCAGACAAACATCGATGACCGATGCAAGTTAACACTCAAAACTCTGAAACTTATCAAGAGTGGTTGCTCAAGTCGTACATCGACCAGATGTCTCAGACACACACAAACACCGCCCTTTCGTGGCGCCGGCTATACTTGAGCCGGGCTAAACTCAAAGCAATCAGTCGGACGTCTGCTTTATTGTCCGGTTTTGCCATGGTAAATAAGGATGTATTATTGGTTACTAAGATATTAAGATATATATGTCGTTATTCTAGAAGTCAGTGGTTCTGTGGCGAAGGAGTTACGAACGCAGTTCGTAATCACGCATCGCGTGCCAAACAGAGTAAACACACTCGCGCAGTGGTTATCAACCTTTTTTGGCCCATACATCCCCCCCCCCCCCCTTTACGGTGGTTTCGAAAGGGGGGATGACGTTCTGAACATATGGTAACGTTTACCATATGTTCAGAACGTTCATTCCCCCCCCCCCCCCTTTTCGAATTTCCTCCCTATAAATCCCCCCACCTTTACATAGTATACATAAAAATGGAAGCTAAATTTAATAACCCATACTAGAACAAGTCTAGAAATCTACATAAAACGTGATTTGCGGGTCTACTTACGTTATAAAACGAATTTCATTAGGGTGAGAAGTACAGAACTGTAAAATTTAGAGGGATAAACAATATCAAGTAACTGGTTCTTGTATTAATGTGATCTTGAAATACTCTTAATTCCTCCCCCTCCCAACCCCCGGAAACCCTAAAATTCCCCCCTGGGGGGGGGGGGGGGGAAGTCCCCACCGGTTGAGAACCACTGTATTAGAGTGTCCCATCATGATTTTAAATTTGAGTGTTTACTAATGGCCGGTCTCCCTGCTCTAGAGGTTACATGACTTTCTCCGTAATCTCGTATACTCTCGTAAGTAACGTGATGTTGCACGAGAATCGGTAGCGGTTCTCTCCGCATTGGTAACTTACGAGGTATGTGAGCCGGTCGCTCAGAAAGCAATGGCATGCTACTGAGTGTAATTTTGCCAAGAAATCAACAATCAGCTGAAAGATGCTGATGTTGACAGCGATGTCCTGTAAAGGATATGCAAACCAAAAAAAAAAAAAAAAAAATTTTTTTCTCATGAGACCACCGCAGTAGACAGGCCTTGAAAATCAACATCTAATGGTACCTCAGTGATGCCAGTAGGTCAATTCTAAGTGAAGATATTCACATTTTTGTGAAGGTGAAACGAGTTACGATTTTTCATGTTCCTCATACGTTTTTGGAGCTCTTCAGTGTGTCCATTACCTCCACCACCGGTCTGTGTGTATCTGTGCTTGTGAGATGGTCTCAAACGGTCTTATGAAAACTGACTTCAAAAATATGTTCCGCCATGTTAAATGATTAAAAACGATAGTACAAGTATACAAATAAATTATTATTATCTACCGCATGGAATTAAAGCGGCAATGTACGCCGATGACCTGGTTTTATGGAGCACAAATGAACATGCATCAGTGGCCACCAAATTGCTACAAAGGGCTGTAGATACATTTGCTTATGGGCAAATAGATGGTGTGTCAGCATAAACACTGACAAGTGCAGCACCACTCTATTTACCCTCTTTTCAAAACAAAGGGCAGGGATCATCCAGATAAATGGAACACTCCTAAGAGAAGATAAAAGAACCAACATACCTTGGAGTAACATTTGATGGCAGGCTGACATGGAGAAAGCACATCAACAAAGCAGTAGCAAAAGCCAGAAGGAAAATAGCCATCCTGAGAAAGCTAAGTGGAACCACATGGGGAGCCAGTGGGAAAATACTTAGCAAAGTTTACCAACAGAGCATACAACCATACCTGGAATATGGGTCAACTGCGTGGTGCTCAGCATAAAAAACCACACTACAAGAGCTGGACAAGGTGCAAAATCAAGCACTTAGAGTCACCACAGGAGGGATGAGATCAAGCCGTATAGTGGAAAAGGAGAAGATGGGGAGGACACAAGCACTGAGTGAGCGCAGAGATATGAAAACACTAATGCAAGCAGAAAAGTTCCTCAACTTGCCAGGCCACCCTATGAAGAACAGATTTGAAAACCTAGCTATGGGGCGGTTGAAAAGAAGTAGTTTTATCCACCAGGCCAAACAACTCTGCAGAGAAACCACCGATTTGCCCACAGTTGGTATCCCCCTAACAACTATTCCAGAGCGAACTCCATGGAAAGATGAGCATAGACTATCATTACAAATCCAGACAAAAGTGAGAGGAATATTTGGCAAGGAAGAACAGAACAGTGTGCAGCGCAGAACAGCCACTCTCAGCTTCCTTGATGAAGAATATCCACAGGACCTCTGGATCCGAGTCTACATAGATGGGTCTGCACAAAATGCTGTTCTAAACGGAGGAGCGGGAGTGTACATAGAATACCCAAATAATACTAGGGACACAGTGTCAGGGTCTGAAATTTAATATATTAAACTATTATGTATTTATTATTATATTAATATATATTTTTTTATCAGCCGTTTATTTGAAATACATCTGATGGCTGTAGAAATGTGGTTTCTGAGGAGAATGCAAAGAATACCATGGACAGACAGAAAAATCTATGACCAAGTCCTACAAGAAACAAATGAAAACTGTAAACTGATTAGAGAAATTAGACGTAGACAGTCAGTTGTTTTTTTCACGTTATGAGAAGAAATAAATTGGAGAACTTGGTGACAACTGGCAAGATCAAGAGGAAGAGAACAAGGGGAGGACAGAGAAGTAATAGCGAGTTTGACCGTGCCGCGACCCAAACTGAAAACGGAAGTGATATACCGTGCCACCCCGGCCTGATCCATTGTGTCCCAAAAAATGGCTATCTAAAGACCATCTTGGCTTCAGCAGAAAGAGTCCATCTAATATCCATGCCCAAGTGATTGGTATAAATTATCATGGCTTTTAAATAAATAAAAATTATTTTGGCATACATATCGTAATTAATTTTTTTCGGGCACTATTAATAGAACACCATTAATTTTAGATGTAAACTCACTGTATGAGATAGTTGTACTGATTCACTTGTTTAAGAATATTCCCATTTACTTGTATATTACATTGCAGTATTTCCTTCTTCTTAGTGATGACCATAATCTGTGACTTCTTACAATTTAATTCTAACCCAAGTTGTTCACTGTGTGCAGCAATCGCATCTACTAAATGTTGCAGATCCTGCTCATTGTCTGCAATCAATACTGTATCATCCACATATCTAATATTATTGATGTTATGCGCGCCCCCCCCCCCCCCCCCCCCAGTGATGATTCCTTTCATATCGTCAACCATACATATCATCCCAGTCTATAAGTCGGCTCTGTGGCGAAGCGAATGCAATTCATAATCCTGCATAACGCGTTCAAAACTGCGGGCAATTTGGAAGCTGACCGCCTTGCATTGGTGTTGATTCAATGGTGTAAGTGCTGGTCATTCAGAAAGCAATGGCAAACTACTGAACGTAAACTTCCCAAGAAATCACAAACAGTCAAACATGCTGGGGTTGACGGCGCTTACAGAGAATATGCATCTAACTTTATTATAAGTTAGGTAGTTTGATAAAGACCCAATTTGGCAAGTCCCTGATCATCTTAAAAAATATCAAATCACAGGTTGTTAATCTTTGGATTTGGGCCCTGAAAAAAATCACCTTCACAAAACCAAGGCTTTCATCTAGTTTAGAAGTTTCTCTGTATCCGTGGATGATATTAAGGCCACCCATATACTATGACAGGCTTTTAACACCTATGCCATGAGATTGAAAGCGTGAAATGTTTCTTGTATGTTTAGAAGCTTCTGGCCTTTTGATTTATTTTGTTTTATTTCTTGTTCCTCTTTTTACACCTAGTTGTGCACCTCATAGGTCAGCATGTCTGACTGGTATGTATTTGTGTGAGGTTGAATTCCTCTAGACCAGTGATTCTCAACCTTTTTGGCCCATGCCCCCCTTTACATATGTTCAGAACGTCATTACCCCCCCACCCTCCCTTTCGAATTTCCTCCCTATACATTTTCTCCCCCCCACCCCCCCCCCCCCCCCCCCCCCCCCCCACCCTTACACAGTATACATAAAAATGGAGGCTAAATTTAATAACACATACTAGAACAAGTCTAGACATCTACATAAAACGTGATTTGCGGGTCTATGTTATAAAAATGAACTTCATTAGGGCAAGAAGTACAGAACCGTAACATATGGAGGGAAAAACAATATCAAGTAATTGGTTCTTGTATTAATGCGATCTTGAAATAATCTTAATTTCTGCCCTGGAAACCCTAAATCTAGCTTTATATGGTACCTAAATGGTAGCTTTAAACATGACTGTTGTAATGTATTGACTATACTTATCCACTAGGGTTCCCTTTTGGCATTGGGTGGTGTCTGTTGACAATGATATACCTCACACTTGTGTGTGCTGTTTGAATCATCTTGTTACATCTGTATGTGTCTCTCTGCAGTTGTGTGTAGTGCAAATGAATCAGATAGATCATCACGGCCTGGAGAGAATGGTGCTGCAGGGAGTGACCAGGGGATCTGACTGACACTCAGGTCTAGGAGGAAAGGCCAGACGGACACATAATCACACTGCTACTGGTACCATTAGTATTGGGACTCTTTACTGGCTGTTGCAGATGAGGACGGAGCATGTATGTCCTAAGTGATGTGAATTGGGCTCAACTCAACTCTGCAGATGTGAAGTTCCAGTACTGTGACATTTAATGCCATCAAAGTATTGCAGTTTCTGAGGCACAATACTGTTTATGGGCCACTTTTCTTCGATGTCAGAATGTGATAAAATTCCAGTATTTATCATCTTCTTGGTCTATGATATTCTAACAACTTTTCTGTAACATTTGAGCACAAAAGCCCCAATTTTCTTCTTTAGTTGAATTGATTGATTGATTTAGGAACCGACATCATAGCATTCAGGACATTCCCATAAGCACTCCGTCCCCATCCTCAGCAGCCAGCGAAGAGTTCCAACACTAATAGTTCCAGTAGCAATCTGATTATATGTCCGTCTCGCCTTTCCTCCGAGCGCCGGCCAGATCCCCTCGTCACACCTCGTTGTCTCATTCTTACCAGACCATGGTGCTCCATCTGCTCCTCCGAGGTGTACACGTGCTCCCACAAGGCCGCAACCACGTCTGCCTTGTCATGCATCAATACTCCACCAAATTTTGCAGAGCCAGCCAATCTGTCCGCCTGTTCATTCCCCAGCACACCGGCATGCCCAGGAGAAAAGATCCAGGTGATGCTTACTACCCGTGACCTCCGAAGCGAAGCAAGCCACTCTGCACGAAGCCTACCTGTTCTCACCCTTCTCAGCATGCTTTCTGAGTCAGTTACAATCACAATGTGTGTATGTATCGTGTTTTCTATCCAGCGGAAAGCTGCACTGACCGCCTCCACCTCCATTCTTAAGCTAGATGTAGTGTTATCATACGCCAGGCTCTCCTGCACCAAACGCCGACCATTAGTTTTTGCCAAGAACCCCCAGGCACTTCTCCTTATCCTCCGCCTGAGCCATCCATGATTTCCCTCTTATCAGTCTCTGACCCTTAACTACGTCCAGCGCTTCATGCAACGGGTGATCTGTGTCTGCAGCTACTCTGAGGTATGCCTTCGCTTGCATCACCTTGTGCCTACTAGCAACAGTAGGCAGACCAAGAATGTAACGCATACACACTACTGGAGTGTCTCTGGTGCATCCCAGAATGACCTGCATCGCTTCATTCTGTATGCGCTCTAATTTCACCAGCTGACTCTTTGAGACAGTAAGCATTCCTAGTCCATAATCAATCACTGAGAGGATCAAGTGCTGGTATAGTGTGAAGAGCATTCTCTGCTCTGTGTCCATTGCAGCCATAGTTTTAAGTGCATTGAGTCCCTTTTGAGATCTTGTCACAACCGTCTCCACATGGTCCTTGAAGGACAGACTCCTGTCAAATGTAATTCCCAGATACTTCAGTTTGTTCTCTCTGTTGACGCTTCTACCATCTATCATGAGGCTTGGGGTATCATCTCTCACAATCCTGTTGTCCAGAGAGCACCACAACACCGCCGCCTTTTCCGGGTTGATGACAGCACTCATTTCAGTAGACCAGTCAATCACTTTGTCCACTGTCACCTGTAGCTCCTGGGCTGTTTGATCCCTATTTCTCCCCTGCCTGTATGCAAGAATATCATCTGCAAATGTTAGAATCCTTCCAACCCCTGGTGCTTCTAGGTATGCAATCTTGCTCGTATACACATTAAAGAGCACCGGTGAGATTGCAGATCCCTGTGGCAGTCCCGGGGTTAAAATATGTGGCTCTGAGGTCCATGCGCCTAGACGGAGAGCAACTTGACGAGAATGCAGGACGGCTGCTATCCAGTTCACCAACCAGGGATTGACCCCCTTCTCCATAAGTGCGGTCATCAAAATATCATAGCGAATTGAGTTGAGCTAAGAACTTACATCACTGCACTCAGGACATTCCCATATGCGCTCAGTCCCCTCGTTCAATGGCCAGCGAAGAGACACTACTAATGGTTCCCATCGCTATCTGATTGAAAGTTCTCCTGGTCTTCCCTCTCAGTTTTGAGATTCTTCCAGAACCCCTGCCAATCCCCCACAATATCATTCTTTCCACATATATAGGTTTTCAGTCTGTTCTCCCACTTTCTCTACCTGGTCCCATAGGCGCACAGCCACCTCTCCCTTGTCCATAGGTAATCTACCACCAAGAGGTGCATTCCTTGCCAGCCTATCAGCCTGTTCATTCCCCTGCACACCCGCATGGCCAGGGCAAAAAATCCATACAATTCTCATAATCTGTGACCTCTGAAGCGAGGTGAGTCATTCCACATGAAACGTTCCTGTCTCCACCTTACTAAGCATACTCCTTGAGTCCGTGATGAAGACAATGTATGTTGCAGTGGTCCCCTCTAACCAACGGAATGCCACTGTGACTCTTTCCACCTCCATTCTCATGCTGGAGGTCATAGCCTCATATGCTCTTCTTCTTTAGTGATTGCAAAATTGTCCATGACTCACATCCACATGTTGCCACAGGGAAGATGCATATCGTGAAGAATGATACTCTAACTTGTGTGCTGGTGTTGTGCCACATGTTCTCAATACGGTTTAATCTCTGCACTGCTGTGGCCAGTCTGTGTCTTGACGTGTTTTGAACAGTCAGCTTGTTGCTTACTGTGGGGTCAAGATATTCATATTTTGTGATGTTTTCAGTATCTTCTCTTGAAAGAAATAGACCGGGAAGGTTAACCCGGTCAACAAATGCCCGCAGAAGTCGGATGTGTCGGCCTAACGGCGCAAGAACGCAGCTCTGCTGTAAACAGGCACAACGCAATCACGTCCGAAAAAAAAAACTCCGGATGAACGAAGAAGAAGAAGAAAGAAATAGATTCTGAAGTGTTCTGGGATCTTTCTGTTCCCTGAATGTAGTGCATGCTCAACTGTGCTACATAGTCCATATACTGTCATTAGATACCTGAAGTCTGTGGAGACTGGATGACTTGTGAAGATATGAAAGCTGTGAAAGTGATCATTAACCAACAGCAAACTAAATGTCGTGTTTACTGTAGGTGTTGGTGTTAACATATTTGCTGTAAGAACAACTTGAATCAAATTTAAATGATAAATTACCTGATACACACACTCCTGTACTGTAGTTTGAATCTTTTAATGTTCTCATGGTATTTTGGTCACTTATAGCCTCATTGTGATTTCCATATGTAGAGAGATTTTTAACATGTTCAGTTTACACAAGGAACTTCCTGTTTTTCACTCTTATCCAAAAAGATTAGGTATCCATTCTCACTACACAAGAGATCAGTGCAGCATGTGGTGCCATTAGTTGCCTATAGTCCTTGTACAAATACCCAGCTCGGTGCTGAGGTTTTAACCCGGTAACTTCTGAATCTGACTGACACCTGAACTTCTCAACCTTGCCTTTGCATTCCTCCGTCAAAACTTCATTCATTTCCCAGAATTACACAGGTGTTTTCCACTGTATAACTCTACTAACTCCCCTCTATATATCCATATCTAACTGTTTGCACACTTTTGGCTGCACATTTTCTTATTTTGCACCTTTCGCAATTGAATTGGGCTCATCTTTTGTAGAAAAAGAGGGACCTTTCAAAACGGAGCTGAACTCCCACTTTTGTGCCGCATTCCTAACAACAAAGTAGTTGTATTTTAATATTATTACATTTTAGAATTTAATTATTTCTTTAGATCTGTTTGTGTTCCGTTCCTGATGAAGATTTGTAAAATCGAAACGTCATTTGTTGTGTCATTTTTTTGTTTTATTTGTTTGGTGTTGCGTATCCCTTACGGGACGTTGCAGTCAACACTAGCATTTTTCAGCTGCTGTTGATGTACTAGGCAAGTGTTACGTTCAGTAGTTTGCCATTGCTTTCTGAACGACCGGCTCCCATACCAGCACGTTATAACACAACGTACCTGGTACCCAGCTCACGAACCACGTTCGCAAGCCTTCAGCCACGGAGTTGTGTCATAGTGTATACTTATTTGTATTTTATTATTATATTTTTGTGTGTGGATGCTTTCTTATATGTTTTTGTATTTTCCCCTTGTGATTCATGTTCGTCATTGTGGAGTTTGTTCTAAGATATGTACACTGTGTCTGTGTTTAGTATATTTCACCTTTTTGTAGGAGCTATACATACCTAGCCGGCTTAGAGGTTATGACTTTTCTCCGTAATCTCGTATACTCTCACCAGGTAACGTGATGACGGTTCAAATCAGCAGTGGTTCGAATCGCATCGGTAACTTACGGGGTATGTGAGCCGGCCCGCTCAGAAAGCAATGGCAAACTACTGAGCGTAATCTTGCCAAGAGATCAACATACAGCTGAAAGATGCTGGTGTTGACAGCTAAGTCCTGTAAAAAGGATATTCTAAAAAAAAAAAAAAATACATACCTAACTGTTTTTATTTCCTATTTTGTCCATTCAACTGTGCTCCTTTGTTGCTGTCATTTTCAGGTGGCCATGGTGGAGATATCCATAGACAGTGACACAGCTGGTAGCAACGGCACAGAAACACACAACGGGGGAAAAGCCAGTGAGCAAGCAGGGGTCCCAGGAGAGTTACTGATTGTCTTCGCTGTATGTACAACTCTTCTAGTCTCTGTCCACCTGCTGGCCTTGATGATCAGCACCTGCATCCTGCCCACCATGGAAGCCATCAGCAATGTCCACAGCGTCCAAGCGGTTAGTGAGTCCCCACATGAAGAAATGCGGGTGTGTGTGGAAATAGCCTGGGTCTGCTCAACAGGACTTGGAATTCTGCTGTTTCTGGCTGAGATAGCCATTCTCAGTTGGGTCAAGTTCTATCGCTTGAGCCAGATGGCTGCAATAGCTTCAACTGCCATCGTGATCCCTGCAGGAATCTTGTTCATTATTTTCTCACTGGTGTTTTATAAAAGACTAATGGCTCATAAGTACCAGAGCCATTCGGAACGATTGCGGCAACTTGATGATTTGGCAAGAGAACTCCATACCACTGACGACGGCATCCACATCGTTTGAGGCTGCATACAATAATGACCCCTTTCATTCAATTTAGACTGTGGGCTGATGTGTCCTCGAAGCAAGAACATACATTGTCCTCTCTTTTTTATTATTTAAAACTTTTTATAATTTCTTAACAATATTAGGCATGAAAAGAGAATAATTAAATTAAGGCTTAAGCGACATAATATATTGGGCACATAAAAAGACATAATACCCTGCTGTAACCATACTAGAGGGAAAGATGGAAGGCAGATATGAAAGAGGAAGACAAGATTGTAAATGGGAAGATAACATCAAAAGATGGACTGGAAAGTGGATGTAAGATCGCATCATCATTACAAGAGGGAGAAAACATACTGGAGATCCATGTTTTGGTTTACCTTCAGTAGGAGTGTGTTACACGCATTTACACACAGTCACAGGTCAATAGGTCCTGACATTAGTAGGAGTGTGTCACACGCAGTTACACACATCACAGGTCAATAGGTCCTGACTTCAGCATGTAATTGTGTACGGTCTGCTTCCTCTAGACAGGTTGTCTGAGGTAACAGACGCTGTCTACCCATGGGTAGGTTTTCTTTCCTTAATCTTTGCCAGGGTGGTGGCCTAACAGCCCACTCCATGTGATTTTCAACTGCTGTGGGCACAGCTTGTACACAGGATCTCCTGTTGTTTGCCTTCATCCGAGAAGGCTAGATACTGGCTCAGACTCGCCACAAGATTGGGGGTAGCTGTAATCTCATGATTCTTGTAAACATTTCCTGGCCTGGGAATCCAAATCAGTGCCTTCTGGACCTGGAGTGGACACCCTGGCCTCTCTGCCACATCTCCCCATATGTGATAACAACTGCCACAACAGCGGTTAGGGTTCAATCCCCAGCAGAGGCAGGATTATTTTGTATATGACATTTTACGGCTCTGGGGTCATCCAACCTTATAAATATGGGACAAGACAGTTTGTAAAAGTTATTGTTACCTTCTATGGGCAACAACCCCTTTCAAATTAGTTTCCAAAATGTGGCTATTTTGGTCACAGAATTAGGCTGGGATATGCCCTCATAATAACTTCTCTTGTGAGGTTTAACAGGGTAGGAGTAATGGAAAAATGACATCTGTAATCGCTGGGAAGGAAAAATGGTGAGTGGGTTAGAATATGTGAAAGCCTAATACTTCATGTCCCAGTGACAATATCTGCTAAGGGACTACTGTTACCGTTTTATAAAAGTTAAAATATGTTGAACTTTAAGTACGGCTGTATTTTTTAAAAATAATGTGATCTTTATTTGTGTGGGTTATGAATACCAGAGAAATGATTACAAGAATTAGACAACTCGGCAAGGAAATTCTACGCTGACAGCAATGGTAGTCACACTGTTCAAAACCTATAATCATAAAACTTTCTTCGTTTTATTGCAGCCCCTGAAGTGGAGCACGAAACTATTCCGTTTCATCTGTTTACATTTTACAAAAAAAAAATCAACACCCATGACCCGGTAGTAGGTTGCAGGGGTACCATAATGGAGGCATCAGCTCCCATGACCCAGTCGCAGGTTGCAGGGGTACCATAATGAAAGCATTAACACCCATGACATGGTTGTAGGTTGCAGGGGTACCATAATGGAAATATCAATTCCCATTACCTGGTCGTAAATTGCTGGGGTACCATCGAAACGTCAACTCCCATGACCTGGTCGTAAGTTGCAGGGGTACCATAATGGAAATATCAATTCCCATTACCTGGTCGTAAATTGCTGGGGTACCATGGAAACATCAACTCCAATGATCTGGTTGTAAGTTGCAGGGGTACCATAATGGAAATATCAATTCCCATTACCTGGTCGTAAATTGCTGGGGTACCATGGAAACATCAACTCCAATGATCTGGTTGTAAGTTGCAGGGGTACCATAATGGAAATATCAATTCCCATTACCTGGTCGTAAATTGCTGGGGTACCATGGAAACATCAACTCCAATGATCTGGTTGTAAGTTGCAGGGGTACCATAATGGAAACAACTCCAATGATCTGGTCATATGTTGCTGGGGTACCATAATGGAAACACCTCCAATGATCTGGTTGTAAGTTGCAGGGGTACCATAATGGAAACAACTCCAATGATCTGGTTGTAAGTTGCAGGGATACCATAATGGAAACAACTCCAATGATCTGGTCATAAGTTGCTGGGGTACCAAATTGGAAACACCTCCAATGATCTGGTTGTAAGTTGCTGGGGTACCATAATAGAAACATCAACTCCCATGACCTGGTTGTAAGTTGCTGGGATACCATAATAGAAACATCAACTCCCATGACCTGGTTGTAAGTTGCTGGGGTACCATAATGGAAACATCAACTCCCATGACCTGGTTGTAAGTTGCTGGGGTACCATAATAGAAACACCTCCAATGATCTGGTTGTAAGTTGCTGGGGTACCATAATAGAAACACCTCCAATGATCTGGTTGTAAGTTGCTGGGGTACCATAATAGAAACACCTCCAATGATCTGGTTGTAAGTTGCTGGGGTACCATAATAGAAACACCTCCAATGATCTGGTTGTAAGTTGCTGGGATACCATAATAGAAACATCAACTCCCATGACCTGGTTGTAAGTTGCTGGGATACCATAATAGAAACATCAACTCCCATGACCTGGTTGTAAGTTGCTGGGGTACCATAATGGAAACAACTCCAATGATCTGGTTGTAAGTTGCTGGGGTACCATAATGGAAACACCTCCAATGATCTGGTTGTAAGTTGCTGGGGTACCATAATAGAAACATCAACTCCCATGACCTGGTTGTAAGTTGCTGGGGTACCATAATGGAAACAACTCCAATGATCTGGTTGTAAGTTGCAGGGGTACCATAATGGAAACATCAGCACCCATTACCCAGTCGTAGGTTGCGAGGGTACCATGATGGCAGCATCAACTCTCATTGTAACCATCCTGGTATTTCCAGAAAGAATTCTACGGTGTAGTGCCAATTCTCTTCTCTAGGTACACTGTGCATATTCTATTTTGGGCAGGTTTTTCTATGTTTTTAAAAATAGCCTGGGTGGCACCCTGTTTGACCTATGTATTTCACTTGATATCTTTATATACCGGTAATTTATAATTTATTTATTTTTACTGAACTGCCTAGTTTTTAAAAAAATGTAATTATGTTTTTGATTTTCACTTGCATGACGTTTTTTTTTTTTTTTTTAAGCATATCCTTTACAGGACTTAGCTGTCAACACCAGCATCTTTCAGCTGTATGTTGATCTCTTGGCAAGATTACGCTCAGTAGTTTGCCATTGCTTTCTGAGCGGCCGGCTCACATACCTCGTAAGTTACCAATGCGATTCGAACCACTTCTGATTTGAACCGTCATCACGTTTACCGACGAGAGTATACG
Source organism: Cepaea nemoralis (assembly GCA_014155875.1). NCBI lineage: Eukaryota > Metazoa > Mollusca > Gastropoda > Stylommatophora > Helicidae > Cepaea > Cepaea nemoralis. The sequence goes on from JACEFZ010008406.1 coordinate 14,337, forward strand.
AGATTACGGAGAAAAGTCATAACCTCTAAGCCACGAAGCCGGCTGCATGACTTTATGAATTCTGTATTACTATTTAGAGTTGCGATTTATTTTGACTGGAAAGATAGCACTGCAGCAGGATATGACAATATCAAATACACAGTGTCTGAAAGATCAGCCTGGGACTATGACATTATTTTAATTAACTGCTGAACTAGCAGTCAGAGTTACCTAGTTGATTTTCTGCACTGAATATGTAAAAATGTAAATCCTGGTTGGTGTCAGAGGCATGGCTACTGTGTTGCCAGTTTTCAAGCTACATGCTCTATTTCTTTGTAGAAACACCCTGTAAAACAAATATGTAGATTGAGACCCTGCAGAGAATGCAAGCTGTACACATTGTAAGCTGTACACACTGTACTTCACATAGTTAGTAATGTTATTTTACTTTGTGACACCACTGATGTAACAAGTACATTACAGTTGTCACTATGTTTGAAAAGTTGCATGTGGTTAACCGTTGGTCGCAATTCCAACTTCACGGCAAAGGGTCACCCCATAATGTTCTGTTCCTGTGCCAGTAAATATAAATGTGGTACTCACTGTCCCACATGAAAAAGGGAACAAAAAGCAGTCCCGACTAATCAGCAGCATGCACATGCATACATGCACAAGGTCACTACCAGAATGCCAACACAACAGTCCGCACTAAAATTACAGTTCACCATCGATGGAAGCAGCGGTCACTAGGAAACCAGCAGTTGCACACACAATACTGGAAAAGATATAACCAGCTGGTTCATCAAAGGACTTGTGCTTTCACGCATCGAGTATGCCCTGGCCATCCTCACTGTCAGCCCTACACAGATTGGAAGACTTGAAAAGGTACAAAACGAAGTCATGCGCATCATTTTGGGCTGCACGAGAGACACCAGCTGTGTAGCAATGAGATACCTCCTTGTTAGTTAGTTAGTTATCAGTTGGGGTATCTTCGTTGCACTCCGGACATGTCCATAGGTGCTCAGATCCTCCCCCCAGCATATGCATCAGCGTCCGGTGGCTAATAGTGCCAGTTCTGTGTTGGTTGACGAGGCGCTTTGTTTTCCCGATGTACCTCTCGCGTCTGGCTGTGCCGATTCTTACTCCCAGGTCTTTCATCCTGGAAAGCGATGTGGAATCACTGGCGTCAAAATCCTCTGTTCTCGCCATATCTTTAAGGGCGTTAATAACATCGGCATGATCCATGGTCTGGCCATCTACAGGGGGTGCAGAGCCAGCCAATTTATCAGCTCGTTCATTTCCCTCGACTCCCGCATGTCCCGGGACGAAGATGAAGGTGACTTTGCGGACAACAGACTTCCGCAGCGACTCAGTCCACTGTCTACGTACAGATCCAGCTTCGACCTTCTGAATCATGCTCATTGAATCACTTAGTACACACACGTTGGTATAATGCTGTGATTCCAGCCATATGAAAGCCTGTGTAACTGCCATCACCTCCATCGTCATGCTGCTCGTGGTCATAGAGTGGGCACCACTGGATTCTTGAACGGTTCGGCCCGCTGAACGGGCTGTAAATGCCCACGCACTTCTCTGCTGCTTTACAACAGATCCATCTGTATAGATGAGCACTTCGGGGCTATCTGAGTGATCATAGATGAGCGCGTTAACCTCTGCATTGACAGCGGCAGGGTTCTGCTCTCTGCACCGTCTGTCGAGTGTGATAATGCAGGAGAAGGTACACTTAAAAGCTGGAGGCACCGGCACCCATTCCTTGCCGGGGTTGATACTGGTAAGACTGCAGACCTGTCCGACGACATCTTCCGCCCGACCCATCCATGATTTGCCCCTCTTTAGCCTGTCACCCTTTTCTCTGAATACAGCGTCATGCAGAGGGTGCTGCTCATCTGCACTTATTTTTAAGTATGCACGAGCTCTCCAGATCTTGATCCTGTGTTCCATTGTCGGGAAGTCAAGGAGGTATCTCATTGCTACACAGCTGGTGTCTCTCGTGCAGCCCAAAATGATGCGCATGGCTTCGTTTTGTACCTTTTCAAGTCTTCCAATCTGTGTAGGGCTGACAGTGAGGATGGCCAGGGCATACTCGATGCGTGAAAGCACAAGTCCTTGGAACAGAAGTAATAGCAGTCTTTGCTCAATATTGGCAGTCGCCATGACTCTCATTGCTGCCAAACCTTTTCGAGCCTTCGTTATGACATAATCGACATGATCTCTGAAGGACAGGCTACGATCAAGCCTCACGCCAAGATATGTCATTGACTGGGTTCTACTCAGAATGCTCCCATCCATTCTTACTGCCGGCAGGTCTGTTTTCACAATATGGTTGTTTAGGGAGAACCATGTAACCGTTGCCTTTGCAGGGTTGACAAGGGCGCATCAGCACACCATGAGGAAATTCGATCTAGTTCGCCCTGCATATAGTTGGCAACCGCCTGTCTATCTCGACCCTGTCGATACACGAGGATGTCGTCAACGAATGATCATTCATCAATGATTCCGGCAAGGAATGGGTGCCGGTGCCTCCAACTTTTAAGTGCACTTTCTCCTGCATTATCACACTCGACAGACGGTGCAGAGAGCAGAACCCTGCCGCTGTCAATGCAGAGGTTAACGCACTCATCTATGAACACTCAAATAGCCCCGAAGTGCTCATCTATACAGATGGATCTGTTGTAAAGCAGCAGAGAAGTGCGTGGGCATTTACAGCCCGTTCAGCTTGCCGAACCGTTCAAGAATCCAGTGGTGCCCACTCTATTACCACGAGCAGCATGACGATGGAGGTGATGGCAGTTACACAAGCTTTCATATGGCTGGAATCACAGCATTATACCAACGTGTGTGTACTAAGTGATTCAATGAGCATGATTCAGAAGGTCGAAGCTGGATCTGTACGTAGACAGTGGACTGAATCGCTGCGGAAGTCTGTTGTCCGTAAAGTCACCTTCATCTTCGTCCCGGGACATGCGGGTAGTCGAGGGAAATGAACGAGCTGACAAACTGGCTGGCTCTGCACCCCCTGTAGATGGCCAGCCCATGGATCGTGCCGATGTTATTAACGTCCTTAAAGATATGGCGAGAACAGAGGACTTTGACGTCAGTGATTCCACATCGCTGTCCAGGATGAAAGACCTGGGAGTAAGAATCGGCACAGCCAGACGCGAGAGGTACATCGGGAAAACAAAGCGCCTCGTCAACCAACACAGAACTGGCACTATTAGCCACCGGACGCTGATGCATATGCTGGGGGGAGGATCTGAGCACCTATGGACATGTCCGGAGTGCAATGAAGATACCCCAACTGATAACTGATAACTGACCATATAGCATTTAGTGTTTGTGTTGATAGGACAATTCTAGCCTATTGAGTTAAATGAAATAACAAGACATTGATAAATTTAGCTGTTTTCAATTAATATTCTTTTTCTGGTAGAAAAGGATAGGAAATATCTGGAAACATAGATAACATTTGATCTACTTCATTTTGACAACACTGGCGAGAATTCTCCAAAATACATATAATGGAACCATCAGTTTTGTAATCAAATATTCCATTTTTGTGTTCTCCTGCAGGATATTTGAGTACCATGTTTGATACATTAGTTTTTTTTTAAAAAGTCAGATCTGCAAAAAATGGATAACATTATAACCATTGGCACCTTGCCGTCTTGACAGACGATAGTTAACATTATAACTAAGGAAACAAACATGAAGATGTATGAGGCAGATCCATTTGTAGGTCTATATACACATATGTATCCACTTTGGATAGGAGTCAGTGGTTTCTAGATATGAGTCAGTTCTTTCTTGGTAGGAGTCAGTGGTTTCTTGATAGGAGTCAGTGGTTTCTTGGTAGGAGTCAGTGGTTTCTTGGTAGGAGTCAGTGGTTTCTTGATAGGAGTCAGTGGTTTCTTGGTAGGAGTCAGTGGTATCTTGAGATGCACATCAATGACTGACTGGGTCAAAGCCCAGGTCTGTATGTTGCATCTAGTAATCAGGTATGGGTGCCAGGTGCTTGCAGATTAACTGGGAAGTGAGGGGGGGGGGGGGGGGGGGGGGGACTTACTCTTGGTGTTTTCTCTTTGCAGGAAGTAGTATTGATCTTTGTTAACATTAAGGTATTGTAGCTTCTAAATTTATATAAATGTCACATGCTGCTGTTATGTTGATCTCACTGCAGCCGTGATCGGACGTGACATGCTGTTCACTGTCTTAAGATTGTAGTTGAGCAAGTTGTCAGCCAGGCATTGTTATATTCTGCAACTGAGTGGTGTATTTGAGCAAGTTGTCAGCCAGACATTATTATATTCTGTAACTGAGCAGTGTATTTGGGCAAGTTTATCAGCCAGACATTATTATATTCTGTAACTGAGCAGTGTATTTGAGCAAATTGTCAGCCAGACATTATATTCTGAAACAGAGCGGTGTGTATGAGCAAGTTATCAGCCAGACATTATTATATTCTGCAACTGAGTGGTGTATTTGAGCGAGTTGTCAGCCAGACGTTATATTCTGTAATTGAGTGGTGTATTTGAGCAAGTTGTCAGCCAGGCATTGTTATATTCTGTGACAGCAGATATAACCAATATACAGGCTTCTTCGAATGTCTTCGCTTGAACCTCTTGAACTAGCAAGCCTCTTCAGTAGCCGTTCTCTTTGAAGAGATGTATTCTTTGTTTTTTTCATTGTTTATTCATGTTAAGTTGGGTGTCACTTCAAGATAATATTGTTTCTTCATGTTAAGTTGGGTGTCACCACAAAATAATGTTTCTTCATGTTAAGTTGGATGTCACTCCACGATAGAATTGTTTCTTCATGTTAAGTTGGGTGTCACTCCAAGATAGTAATGTTTCTTCATGTTAAGTTGGGCGTCACTCCAAGATAGTAATGTTTCTTCATGTTAATTTGGGTGAAAGATAGTTAAGTTGGGTGTCACTCCAAGATAGTATTGTTTCTTCATGTTAAGTTAGGTGTCACTCCAAGATAGTTAAGTTGAGTGTCACTACAAGATAGTTAATTGAGTGTCATTCCAAGATAAAGTTAAGTGTCTCTTCAAGATAGTAGTGTTTCTTTGTGTTAAGTTGGGTGTCACTCCAATGTAGTAGTGTTTTTTCATGTTAAGTTGGGTGTCACTCCAAGATCATTAAGTTGGGTGCCATTCCAAAATAGTTAAGTTGGGTGTCACTACAAGATAGTTAAGTTGAGTGTCATTCCAAGATAAAGTTGAGTGTCACTTCAAGATAGTAGTGTTTCTTTGTGTGAAGTTGGGTGTCACTCCAAGATATTAGTGTTCATTTATGTTAAATTTGGTGTCACTCCAAGGTAGTAGTGTTTCTTCATGTTAAGTTGGATGTCACACCAAGATAGTTATGTTTCTTCATGTTAAGTTGGGTGTCACTCCAAGATAAAGTTTAGTGTCACTCCAAGATAGTTTAGTTTGGTGTCACTACAAGATAGTTTAGTTTGGTGTCACTCCAAGATAGTTAAGTTGGGCGTCACTCCAAGATAGTTAAGTTGTGTGTCACTCCAAACATTTTGCTTGGCTACTTTGTGTCTTTTTTGTAAATATTCTGTGGTCGGTCTTTGCACTGGTTTATTATGAGTTTCAAAACTTTGTAGAAGCCATACGATCATTTCAGTTCATTATGTCGCCAGTGTAAACATCCTCATGACAATCACATGACCAGGCCATCAGCATACAGTGCCTTTTGGGCTTTAGTTTCGCTTGCTAAGTCATTTTTCTGAATAAAGAAAGGGGTGCAGCTTTACTTATGTAACATACATATGTACGCATATATTTTCTGTATACACGTATGTGCATTCTTATTGCTTGTAATGTTATTGTTGAAAGAAATTAGATGTGATAGTTTTGTGTTTTGACTTAATTTTACGGCTATGCTTTTTTTTGTGTAATGCTTTACTGCTGTGCAGTAAAGTTACATGTAGCTATTGTGTTAATGACATATTCATGTGTTTGTGTAGCATCTACTGTGACAATTGGTACCCTGACTGCTACTATTACAGCTTTTGCTACCCTATTGCTACTACCACAACCACGACTCTTACTTGTACTACCAGCTGGGAGTGACCACAAACCTCCATAATCAGATGCTTACCCACCCATCCAGACAAATCTGCAGCATGATGAGGCCTACCAGGAGTAATGTCATTCTTACTGCTGTTATTATTACCATGATGCTACTGCAGCAGCATTTCTTCTTTTATTCGCTAACAGCTATAATAATTATAATATAATAAATGTCTGCATATCCTTTACAGGACATCGCTGTCAACATCAGCATCTTTCAGCTGATTGTTGATTTCTTGGCAAGATTACGCTCAGTAGTTTGCCATTGCTTGCTGAGCGGCCGGCTCACATACCCCATAAGTTACCGACGCGATTCGAACCACTGCTGATTCTCACCATCGTCACGTTACTTACGAGAGTATACGAGATTACGGAGAAAAGTCGCTAACCTCTAGGCCAGGAAGCCGGCAATAATTATAATAATAATTATAATAGTTAGAATTTCTTACTATTACTGTTACCATAACAGATGATACTACTATTACAATAATAATATAATTTGCCCGGGAAAGTAACCCGTCAACAAATGCCTGAAGAAGTTGGATGTGTCAGCCGAAAGTTGCAAATATCACAGCTCTGCTGTAAACAAGCACAACACAATTACGTCTAAAATGGCTGCTGCTGCAACTGCTACTGCTGCTACTACTATTACAATAAAAATATCATTTGCATTTCTTGCTGCTACTACTGCTGCTGCTGCTACTGACCCGACACCGGTTAGTTGGACTAAAATGTTGACTTCTCATCCTTGACTTGGGGATGTAAATTACAAGTACCTCTAAAGTCGGAGTGGATTCTTCTGATGGCGACGGACACTAATAATAAGGAAAGCTAATTCAAGCTGAAAATCAATCCAGTGCACAAGAAGTAGTGACGTGTGTGGACTATGCTTGAGTTCAAAAATGAGAGGGGGGGGGGGGGGGTGACTTCAACTTGTTTGATGGTGTTGTGCCAGAGGTTCTTAAGACTGTTGTTCACTGACTTTTATTGGACTTCTCAAAAATAAGACATACAGGCAGCAGCCACTCTCCTTTCTTTCCTCTCGTTATGCCACTGACGGTTGCCTCATAAAAGGTTGATACCTCCAGCCACATAAACCTCATAAGCCCATCATTTGTTTAATCACCCTCTTACTTTCCTGCAGTTGTGAAATTCCATAACTTTCCGAGGGACAGTTTCTGGTTTTATGTGTGTTTATAAGCTTTTTTATATAATTTGCGTAGCAATAATAACCTCATGTCTCGACTGTGGATTCACTTTCATTGTGTGCTGGTTGGCCTATTTCACTGATTAACATCTGAATGCACTCATGTTCTTTATTGTCATCCCTTGTCATTTTTATTCACTATGGTGACAGAAGGCAACAATGTGGGTTGTTGCCTGCTCCTTGTCTGTTGTTATCATTGTGGAGAGTTTGGGCTTTCCCTTGTGCCAGGTGCTGTTCGTTATTTTGTTTATAATGATATTTAACTCATTAACTAATTCATGGTGTGGCAGAATAAATTTGCATATTTCAACCAGGTGTGTGTGTGTGCATTTCATCTGTGTATAAATGTGCTTACATGTTTCAAACAGAGATCTGTCAGTTTATTTATATGTTTCAACCAGATATAAAGTATATACATCAGTTTATTTTTTAACCTGAGATAAAGTATATACATCAGTTTATTTTTTAACCTGAGATATATCAATTGGTTTTTCCCTCTTGTCGCTGCGGTTGTCAGTGAGGAGAAAACACTACAACATGGGTCTAATCCTCGAGCTCTGAAGCTCCTGGTTTCATTTCACCAGGAAATAACACTATAAAGGAGTCATGGCAAAAGCTACAGAATGTGTGCTTCGTGTGATGTTCTCGACAGCTGTCTTAAAGAGAGAGGCTGAGCAAGATCGGGTAGAACTTGGTCAGTGAAATCTATCTACTCACCTTTAACCTTGTACATTACCTGAACAATATTTTCCATTTCTTATAATCCATACTGTGTGGCATTGGTTGATCATATATGTCTCGTGTGCTGCCAATCATTTCTGATACTGATGTTCCTCCGTGCCATAATGTCAAACTGTCCAGCATCTTCTCTCTTGGTCTCCCCTTCAACTTTCTCATTGTCACAATGTACTCCAGCTTTTCTCTTCTCAATGAATGAGGGTTGTCTACTGACGTGACTAACCATTTTTCTTTGTGAGGTAACTGCTTTCAAGATATCTTCGTTTCCATGGTGTTCTCATTACCCTTTTATAAAACCACATATCTGCAGCTTTCACATAATTCTTCACTAATTTCACTCCTGCTAATTTTTATGACTGGCTTCCGTACTTCAGGATTGGCTCAATATAGCTCTTAAGAACTCTTTTCCTTGCCTCGATTGACAAATATACTGAGAATATCCTTCATCTTGTGAAATGCTGTTTTTGCTTGGGCTATTTTACATTTAACTTCCCTAATACTTTTTCCATTTGCCTTTATTAAACCACCCAAGTACTTCAGTATTTTAAATATTTCGGCAAACTAATATTCAACACTGTGATATATAATTAATTATGTTATGGAATTAAATTGGAAAACGTTTAGGAAATTCTAGAGGTTTATATTCGTATATATTTATCATATTATATAACATTTAACATAAAACAAGAAAAAGACTTTTTAAAAATTTATTATAGCAGATGACATATATTTGTACATATATACATATATATATGACATATATTTATCATATTATATAACATTTAACGTAAAACAAGAAAAAGACGACGAAGCAGATGACATTTTTGGGGGAGATTGTCTCAAAATCCTTTTTTTGTGTGTGTCTTTGACTATTCCTGTTGCACCTGGCAGCCTCTCGTGCTACATAAGTGTGCCATATTGCACTGTGAGTTATGCTGGAGGAAAATACAAAAAGTAATGGATCACGACAAAAGATGCTGTGTTAACTTTTTCATAGTGACATTGTTTTGTTAGTTCATTATATAGCATTGATTTGTTAACTTTTCATAAGAACTTTTGTGTATTGTTTGTTCATGATGTCACAGTTATCCATTAACTTCTGTTATTATGAAGGTGTTTTGTATTAATGGATCAACTTTTCATGACGAATAGAAATATCAGTTGGTGAACCCTTTGAGGCCACTAAGGCAGTTCATAAATACATTCACGTTTAGTGTTTGGCGCTCATAAATGTAAAAGAAAGAAGGAGAGACTTGAGGACACAATAGACAACATAAAGATTGCTGGGAAGGTTAACCCGGTCAACAAATGCCCCACAGAAGTCGGATGTGTCGGCCTAATGGGCACAAGAACGCAAGCTCTGTTGTAAACAGACACAACGCAGTCACGTCCGGAAAAAAATCCAGATGAACGCAGAAGAAGAAGAAGAAGAAGAAGAAGACAACATAAAGATTGAAAGCCACAGCTACCCCAGCAGCATTCTAATCTGTCACCTCCAAATGACCATGATGTAGTAGATGTTTTAGGGACGTCGAGTTGGTCATGCATTGAAGTACATTTATTCCTGCTGTCATCATTCGGAGATGACAGATTCGAATCCCGGTGGGATCATTGTAACTTTCACTTTTTTATGTTGTCTAGTGTGTTCTAATGAAAATAGAACGTTATATTCAACAATAAGAATGAGACAAACAGCTTTCCTTGGTCATGTGATGACCAACGCCTGGGTTTGTTGTCTCACTAGGTGAGGGAAAGGGTTGGCCATCTATTCCTGTGTACACCCAGACCTACAACATGTGATGATCAATGCCTGGGTTTGTTGTCTCCCCTTGGTGAGGAAAGATTGGCCATATATTCCTGGGACACCAAGGCTTACAACATGTGATGATCAACACCTGGGTTTGTTGTCTCACTTGGTGAGGGAAAGATTGGCCATATATTCCGTGTACACCCCAAAGGGTTACAACATGTGATGATCAACACCTGGGTTTGTTGTCTCACTAGGTGAGGGAAAGATTGGCCATTATTCCGGTACACCCAGACCTACAACATGTGATGACCAACACCTGGGTTTGTTGTCTCATTTGGTGGGGGAAAGATTGGCCATCTATTCCTGTGTACACCCAGACCTACAACATGTAAAGGACAACCCGGGGTTTTTGTTGTCTCACTTGGTGAGGGAAAGATTGGCCATTATTCCTGTGTACACCACAGACCTACAACATGTGATGACCAACCCTGGGTTTGTTGTCTCATTTGGTGGGGGAAAAGATTGGCCATTATTCCTTTTACACCCAGACCTACAACATGTGATGACCCCCCTGGGTTTGTTGTCTCACTTGGTGAGGAAAGATTGGCCATCTATTCCTGTGTACACCCAGACCTACAACATGTGATAATCAATGCCTGGGTTTGTTGTCTCATTTGGTGAGGGAAAGATTGGCATCTATTCCTGTGTACACCCAGACCTACAACATGTGAGGGCCCTTTTCTCACGGTGAGGAAAGACCCTTTATTCCTGTGTACCCCAGACCTACAACATGTGAGGGCCCCCTTTTTCCACAAAAACCCATACCACCCAGACCTACAACATGTGATGACCAACACCTGGGTTTGTTGTCTCACTTGGTGAGGGAAAGATTGGTCATCTATTCCTGTGTACACCCAGACCTACAACATGTGATGATCAACACCTGGGTTTGTTGTCTCACTTGGTGAGAGAAAGATTGGCCATATATTCCAGTGTACACCCAGACCTACAACATGTGATGATCAACACCTGGGTTTGTTGTCTCACTTGGTGAGAGAAAGATTGGCCATATATTCCAGCTGTACACCCAGACCTACAACATGTGATGATCAACACCTGGGTTTGTTGTCTCACTTGGTGAGGGAAAGATTGGCCATATATTCCAGCGTACACCCAGACCTACAACATGTGATGATCAACACCTGGGTTTGTTGTCTCACTTGGTGAGGGAAAGATTGGCCATTTATTCCTGTGTACACCCAGACCTACAACATGCAATGATCAACACCTGGGTTTGTTGTCTCACTTGGTGAGAGAAAGATTGGCCATATATTCCAGCGTACACCCAGACCTACAACATGTGATGATCAACACCTGGGTTTGTTGTCTCACTTGGTGAGGGAAAGATTGGTCATCTATTCCTGTGTACACCCAGACCTACAACATGTGATGATCAATGCCTGGGTTTGTTGTCTCACTTGGTGAGGGAAAGATTGGTCATCTATTCCTGTGTACACCCAGACCTACAACATGTGATGGCCCTATCACAGACCCATATACCCAGACCTACAACATGTGATGGCCCTATCACAGACCCATACACCCAGACCTACAACATGTGATGATCAATGCCTGGGTTTGTTGTCTCACTTGGTGAGGGAAAGATTGGTCATCTATTCCTGTGTACACCAAGGCTTACAACATGTGATGATCAACACCTGGGTTTGTTGTCTCACTTGGTGAGAGAAAGATTGGCCATATATTCCAGCGTACACCCAGACCTACAACATGTGATGATCAACACCTGGGTTTGTTGATTGGCCATATATTCCAGCGTACACCCAGACCTACAACATGTGATGATCAACACCTGGGTTTGTTGTCTCACTTGGTGAGGGAAAGATTGGCCATATATTCCAGCGTACACCCAGACCTACAACATGTGATGATCAACACCTGGGTTTGTTGTCTCACTTGGTGAGGGAAAGATTGGCCATTTATTCCTGTGTACACCCAGACCTACAACATGCAATGATCAACACCTGGGTTTGTTGTCTCACTTGGTGAGAGAAAGATTGGCCATATATTCCAGCGTACACCCAGACCTACAACATGTGATGATCAACACCTGGGTTTGTTGTCTCACTTGGTGAGGGAAAGATTGGTCATCTATTCCTGTGTACACCCAGACCTACAACATGTGATGGCCCTATCACAGACCCATACACCCAGACCTACAACATGTGATGGCCCTATCACAGACCCATACACCCAGGCCTACAACATGCGATGACCTTATCACAGACCCATACACCCAGGCCTACAACATGTGATGGCCCTATCACAGACCCATACACCCAGGCCTACAACATGCGATAGCCCTATCACAGACCCATAGCAGCAAACTGCCTCGGGACATGTTTACAAACGTGTGTCAGTGACCCTGTTAGTTAGCTGTGGTAGAGCAGTGGCTAGCTGGCTCTCCCGCCGTCCCCAGTGGTCGTGGGTTGGAATCCCCCTAAAGGTGGAGACTTTAAGACATATGACCTGGGTTCCCATGTCAACACAGCCTGATATCATCATCACGTGCCATGCCGAGATGCGTCATCACTCAAGTTTGGCCATCTCACACAATCACGAGAGTTGTGGATCAACTCTATGTTCTTGACAGCCTAAACTAGGTGCCAGGAAATGTTCTGGGAATTAATTGATCACATTAGCCATCCAGTGTTGGTTGGTCTATAGAAATAGGGAGTTAGCACCATATACCCTTATGCTTCATGGTATGGAGATAGGTCTTCTACTATTTTTATTATATACTATAATGTTAGCTTTTGATAGTGTACAGCTTTCTGTTAACTTTTGTTAATTCCTTGAAATGACTTTATTTTGTTAACTGTTGATGATGTAACATTGTTTTAATGTCTTGTGATGTAGCAACATTGCAGTACCTTTTCATTGTACAGTATATTCTGTGAATTTTTCACGACTTTGTTCCATTAATTTTTCATGATGTAGCATTTTATGTCGGCTTGTTTATGATTTAACCTTACCCTGTTCATGGATTGTCTGTTAACTTGTTAATGATGCACCTGTATTCTGTCAGCATGCCCACTTATTTTTTCTTGATGTATCCATTTCTGTGAACTTTGTTATTTATCCATCCATCATGTGCCATACCAGAAAGCGTGAGTGGTCATGACTCACCATTTCACTCGATTGTTATTTATAGTGTATCCATATTCTGGTCATGATGGGCACATTTTTGCTGTAAAGGTTAGGATGCCACACTGACAGTGGCATGAGCACGGTTGGACAAGTGTTTGATGTCAGCTCTTGACATTGGCTATGAGAGGGAGAGGACTGACCACCTATTCCCTGGTGCACTCAGGTCTACACAATGTGGTGGTCCTGCACTTCACATAACCACAGCAGGGTCCTACCACAGGACTTTATTTTCTTGTTTTAACAGTCTGTTCATATTTCATAATGTTCTGAGACATGTTTATGGTATATTCTTGTTCGTTTAATATGTTACGAGAAGATAACTTTACAATGTAATATTAACTGTTCATGTTAACCATATGCATGATGTTATCATGACAGAATAACTATGCTGTACAGTAAAATTACATTTTATTGGGGGTATACAATGTTTGTATCTGTTATACATGAAAGTATGTGATGTCTTTCCCATTGTTGTTTCTTCTCGTGTTGATCAGACAGCGTGTATAATATGCCTGAGTTATTGTATAAAAGTTAACGGTACTACCTGCTTTCTGTTAGCGCTGAATGTTGGTCAGCGTTCACCAAACCCAACACACCACATTGTGACAACGGCTTTGAGTGGAGAAGCGCAATAGGGAGGGTACAAGCCTTACCCTAGTGCGAGGAAATGCAACCTAAAGACTAAATCATGGCAGGGTAGACCAGGCTCTAAGCCTTGGTCTGCAACTGGTCGAGACTGGAAGCTCCGACTGGAAGAAAGTTAGAGCACTGCTTTGCTGATCCGGCAGCTTCTGCAGCTTGTCTTGTTTCAGACGTATTGGTGTTACCTTTCCTCTGGAGTAAACGGTAGGCTGAGAAAGGGATCATGCTGCATGAGCAACACATGGTCTCTAAATTCAGCTCAGGCTGTGTGCTATGGAGAGGTATAACTCCATCTTACAAACTGTTGTCTGTCAAGACTGCCAGATGCCACTCAGTCATCTAACAAAACTGACACTCGAAGTTAACTGTGATAAAGCTGTGATATATTATTGCCACATTCAATGTGGACAACAGGGAATATGCTGCGGGCAATGAACGTCAGCCTTGTGCATGGTGGCATATCTCTTGATGAATAATAATCATCATACATCATAAAATGAGATACATTACACTGTTTTATCAAGCTCTGGCTCTGTTTTGACAAGCACTTTGTGGGTTTCCCTTCCCTAGCCTTTGACTGTTTCCTGCCTACCTACAAAACAGCAGGTTTGTGTCTCGGTTTGTCTGGTTACTCTCCCTTTTTTGGCGCAGCCCATACACACTACTTCTAGTAGCATTGGATTGAATTTTGCACATGGATTAGCTTTCCCTATTACCAGTGTCCCTCGCCATCAGGCGAACCCACTCAGACTTCTGAGGTACTCTTAATTTACGTCCCTAGGTCAAGGATGAGAAGTCAACATTTTAGTCCAACTGACCAGGTGTAAGGGTTGAACCCTCTACCTCAGCATCAGTTAACCAGATGTTTAAGAATGAGCACACTTATCCATTCAGCCGTGCTGACCTACTGTTCATCTCCCTGTACATGGGAGACCCTACCAGTGGCTACACTAGCGCCAGCATAACTCTTGCTGGGGTCATTGCAACAAGTCCCTCTACCACTTCAAGAGATGCAACACGGGGATCTCCATGCATCTTTTATTACAGCTGCTGAGGTGGGTAGTCACATGTGGAACTGGCCGTGACGGCCTCCACCTCCATTCTCAGATAAATGTTGTAGTATCATATGCCAGGCTCTCCTGCACCAAACATCGTCCACCAATCTTCGCTACGAACTCCCAGCTCTTCTTTTACCTCTTAACACAGAGCCAGCCGTGTAGATTATTAAATCGCCTGGTCACAAATAGACGTGGATCAGTTTCTGCGCCTCCCATTTGGTGCAGTCTGCCTGCCAATTCGTGCATTCCCGATCCAATGTTATTATAACCCTGCACATGTCTGGCTATTCCACTGGTAATCTGGCCCACTCCTCTCCTAATATTCTCAAGCATGCACACTTCTCTGATTGTGAACATATATGTTATATGTGAATACAGCCATCCGATGTACAATGTACACAATCTATCTATTATGGCGCGCGGCCCCCCCCCCCCCCCCCCCCCCCAAGTTGCCTCACGCTCCTGGCGAGCTCCCTGGCCTTCGTGCCATGTACCTCGTGCTCCTGGCAAGCTCACCCCTGCTTCCCAGCAGACTGAAACTGTAGACCGCCAGCCATCCCAGCTGGGTGGAATTACTGCAATGTTTGTGGACCAGACTGATGATTCTGTATGTCGCTTTACTACTCCTCACAGTCTTACCAATATTTGACACTAGTGTTCAGAATACCCATCATGTGCATTCACTCCAATTGTTACCATACTTCCAGACAGCCTAGTTTAGAATCATACACAAAAATAATGCTAAAATATGCACAACGTATAATTCATTCATCATGTGCCATGCCGGTAAGTGTGGGCGGTCATGTTTCATCTTAATTACCAGAGTCGTGGATCAGCACTATGTCTTGTCCTGACCATGCATATGGTCAAGCTATCCAGATATTTACTTCACTGTCTTCCCCTTGTTGTTTTCCCCTCAGTCTTGCCAGTTGTCGCCAAGTTCTCTAGTTTATTTCTTCTCATAACCTGCCCAAAAACTTATGACTGTCTACGTCAAATTTCTCTAATCAGTTTGCGGCTTTCATTTGCCTCTTGTAGGACTTGGTCATTGGTTTTTCTGCCTGTCCATGGTATCGTTTGCATTAGATGTTTTTCACCTTGTCTGCTCATCGCCCATGTTTCACATCCATAGAAAAGTACAGGTTCTTTCTAGCTTTCTAGGTTCAACAATCTTATTCTCGTTGCAACTGACATCTTTTTATTTAGTAATAGATATCCCAATTATAATCCAGGAGGGCTGAACAGGATATTTTTAAAAAAAAATGTAAATCTTGTAGTCTTCTCTTTCTGTTCTATTTATCGTTTGCATCTGACATGGTAAATTATTTTTAAAAAATTTTTGTTGTTGCGTATCCCTTACGGGACATTGCAGTCAACACCAGCATTTTTCAACTGCTGTTGATGTATTAGTTTGCCATTGCTTTCTGAATGAACGGCTCCCATACCAGCACGTTATAATACAACGCGACATGGTCTGCTGCACAAATCGGTTGCAGCTGAGCTTCGAACGCCTGGTACCCGGCTCACGAACCGCGTTCGCAAGCCTTTAGCCACGGAGCCGGTTATTTTGATTGTTATATTTTTTTTAAAGACTTCAGGAAATGCTTAATTTGTGGCAACAGCAGATGAAGCTGGAGCTACAGCCTTATTTCTTGGCTGGGGAACCTAAAGACAACTTTCAGGTCACTCATTCTTCCTATACCAGTTGTCTTCCTCCTTCTCTGACCAGTTCTAGTGCTTTAAGTGTGGGCTTGAGGGAGCACATCTGGCACATGTTTTCTTCTGAATGTGGAAGGGAGTCTCTGTGGCGAAGTGGTCAAGCCGTTTGACTCGTGCTCCGAAGGTTGTGGGTTCGATTCCGGGCCGCGTCCTTCGGTTTACGAGTTAAATGTTTCGGAGACTCCTGTGGGTCGTCGCTAAAAGCTACGGAGTTCGTGCTTTGTGCGACGCTTTCCGTGCTGCGGAAAGAGACCGAGCCATGTGGGATAAAACCCGGTGCAATGAAGTCGACCCTGTCGACTTTTAAGCGACTTTTTTTGAAGGCTCTCTGTCCACACCAACAGAAGGTCTGGGTCATGTTATGCCTTTTACCAATACTGGATGTATCCTTCAACATCTTCTCTAGACCGGAAACTTAAAAAGATTAAATCCCTGCTTAGTAAACCTGCACAAAACAAGATAGAATGGGATTGAATATACAGCACTTATATAAGCTACGGAGGAATCAAGAAAAATGAATTTGCTTTTCACTGCATCAACCCTTGGCTCAGATATCACCTTAACCACACATCCGGTTCATTCAATCAACTGATAGTCATCAAACATGTTGATCGTTCAAGACATGTGTAGCCACAACAAGGATACAGATAAGTAACCTTTGTATTTTCATGTAGTGTTTTTCATGTGGCTGTGTCAGTTTGTGTTTGTTCTGTGCTGAGGAAGGTTTTGGCTGCAACGTCCATTTTGTTTCTTGTAATCGTGTTCTAGTAAAGCTCACAATCTTCTCGTGTTTTTGGTCATTGGCTCAGATATGTAACATGTATGAAATTTTGTTTTCCGTTGTTTTAATCATACATGCCTTTAATTGTAATTATTTCAGTTGTACTTTATCTTTGTCTGTTTTTATTTTTTAATTATTTTTTCTGTTGTTGTAATTATCGTTTTCTGGTAAAGTTATGATTGTTTGCATTTACATGTCCTGCTGTTGATCCCTTCTAAGTTATAGCTAGTATAAAGTCTACCCTCATCAGTATACCTGTTTCATGTGTAAACATACAGGTCGCACATCTTCTGTAAAATTGTGAAATGGTTAGTGTAGCCCTGTAGAAAATCCTGCCATTTGGCTCTGAAGTGTTAGTGTAGCCCTGTAGGAGATACCACCATTCAGTTGTGAAGTGTTAGTTAATGTAGCCCTGTAGCAGATACCGCCATTTGGTTGTGAAGTGTTGTTAGTGTAGCCCTGTAGCAGATACCACCATTCAGTTGTGAAGTGTTAGTGTAGCCCTGTAGCAGATACCGCCTTTTGGTTGTGAAGTGTTAGTGTAGCCCTGTAGCAGATATCGCCTTTCGGTTGTGAAGTGTTAGTTAGTGTAGCCCTGTAGCAGATACCGCCATTCAGTTGTGAAGTGTTAGTTAGTGTAGCCCTGTAGCAGATACCGCCATTCGGTTGTGAAGTGTTAGTGTAGCCCTGTAGCAGATACCGCCTTTCGGTTGTGAAGTGTTAGTTAGTGTAGCCCTGTAGCAGATACCGCCATTCGATTGTGAAGTGTTAGTGTAGCCCTGTAGCAGATGCCACCATTCGGTTGTGAAGTGTTAGTTAGTGTAGCCCTGTAGCAGATACCGCCATTCGGTTGTGAAGTGTTAGTGTAGCCCTGTAGCAGATACCACCATTCGGTTGTGAAGTGTTAGTGTAGCCCTGTAGCAGATACCACCATTCGGTTGTGAAGTGTTAGTTAGTGTAGCCCTGTAGCAGATACCGCCATTCGGTTGTGAAGTGTTAGTGTAGCCCTGTAGCAGATACCGCCTTTCGGTTGTGAAGTGTTAGTTAGTGTAGCCCTGTAGCAGATACCGCCATTCGGTTGTGAAGTGTTAGTGTAGCCCTGTAGCAGATGCCACCATTCGGTTGTGAAGTGTTAGTGTAGCCCTGTAGCAGATACCGCCATTCGGTTGTGAAGTGTTAGTGTAGCCCTGTAGCAGATACTGCCATTCGGTTGTGAAGTATTAGTTAGTGTAGCCCTGTAGCAGATACCGCCTTTCGGTTGTGAAGTGTTAGTTAGTGTAGCCCTGTAGCAGATACCGCCATTCGGTTGTGAAGTGTTAGTGTAGCCCTGTAGCAGATACCACCATTCGGTTGTGAAGTGTTAGTGTAGCCCTGTAGCAGATACTGCCATTCGGTTGTGAAGTGTTAGTGTAGCCCTGTAGCAGATACCACCATTCGGTTGTGAAGTATTAGTTAGTGTAGCCCTGTAGCAGATACCGCCATTCGGTTGTGAAGTGTTAGTGTAGCCCTGTAGCAGATACCGCCATTCGGTTGTAAAGTGTTAGTGTAGCCCTGTAGCAGATACCGCCATTCGGTTGTGAAGTGTTAGTTAGGACTTTACAAATGTTGCGTGTCTTTTGCAGGACAATGTAATCAACCCGTTAATTTTCTAAGCAATTTTGCCTTCAGTAGTTTGCCATTGATTTCTGAACGAAGGGTCAACGTTTAAGTCCAACTAAATAGGGATTGAACGCCCTACCTCGCCACAAGCGCACTGGCAATTATCTTTACATATGATCATATGCATGACAAGGCAGACGTGGTTGCGGCCTTGTGGGAGCACGTGTACACCTCGGAGGCGCAAATGGATCACCATGGTCTGGCAAGAATGAGGCAGCGAGGAGTGACGAGGGGATCTGGCCGACGCTCAGAGGAAAGGCGAGACGCACATATAATCAGATTGCTACTGGTACTATTGGTGTTGGAACTCTTCGCTGGCTGCTGAGGATGGGGATGGAGCGCCTATGCGAATGTCAATGCCCCGAATGCTGTGGTGATGTCGGTTCAATCAATCAATCATATGCGTTTGGGTGGGGGTCCGTTCCCTTATTCCTGGTTAGTTGTATTTCCTTTTTACAGGACGACGCAGTCAACCCCAGCAGTTTATTTTGCAGTTTGTGATATCTTGGCAAGTTTACGTTCAGTTGTTTGCCATTGCTTTCTGAATGACCCGCAACCATCCCATACCAGCATGGCGATCTGCTGCCAAATCTCCCCCAGCTGTTTCGAACATGGTATGTGGGATTACCAACTGCGTCCATAACTCCTTCATCAAGTAGCCGGCTTATTCCCAGACAATTCTGAAAATGTCACCCAAACTATTGCCTCGACAGACAAACGCACTAACCACTTCCCCAATGAAGTCTCTGTAAAATTGTGCCGTTGCAATCTGTAGCCAAGTTTTTACAACAACAATGGAGTTATCGTCCTTACGATAAAGATAAAAATACATGTGGATGTTGCATGAAATGAATGTATCTGTGAAACATTCGGTATCTGTTATAGTTCTTTATCTTATTGTTTGATAATACACGCAAGTACCTCTGGGTATACTGTCGGCATATGAACATTCTTGTTGCCATCTAATCGAGTAGTTGCGGTAGTGGACGCTGTCTTTGTTTGTGTGAAAGAAACGGAACGGTCTAGAAATAAGAATGGCGTCTCCCTCAGCCACAACCACTGCCAACAGCGCGACACCGAGCACTCCAAGCAGCACAACCAAGACGTACGGGGAGAAGCCCAAGTCTTTTAAGATTGAGGAGGATGGCGACGCATTTTATATTGGTTCCGAGGTAACTGTGTTCTCATATTTTTCATTGCTTTTTTTTTTATAATGATGAGATGCCGATTTGGGAGGCTCTATCTATTCGCCATGGAGTTGCGAATAGAAAAAAATTATATTCGCAATGGAATTGCGAATGGAGAAAAATTATATTCGCAATCGAATTACGGGAAGTAACAAACATGTCACATCTTCTCACTAGTCAATTTTAGTTTGGGCCATTAAGAAGGTGGTTAATTTAAATCGGAATGTTCACTGTTGCGAGTTTAATTCTGCCGAATTCTCCGTATTTTGTAAATTAATCACTCTTCTTACTTCTGTCCGTTCTTTTGGCATCTTGTTTTATTTTTACATTACGTTATGTTAGTCCTGTTTAAATATCAAGAATAATTTTTCAGAACAGGTATCCCCAATACAAATAATGATCCCTACAAATAATTCTATCCCCAGGCGAGTTCAGAATTGTTAACTTTCGTTTCTGTACACTTACTGTTACCAGGCATCCATGTTTGTTTACGTTACCGTCCTACTATTTAGTATAGTATTATGTCCTGATAATATTGCAGCAGTGATGATTCTCTTAATTTGACACTTTCTATGGCCTCCAGTAATATGCTTTGCCTCAGAGAGACATGATTAGATTAAGCAATTCTTCTTCTTCTTCTTCTGCATTCATCCGGATTTTTTTTTTTTTATGTGACTGCGTTGTGCCTGTTTACAGCAGAGCTGCGTTCTTGCGCTGTCAGGCCGACACATCCGACTTCTGCGGGCATTTGTTGACCGGGTTAACCTTCCCGGGGGTTTCTTAGGACGTTTGAATCTCACTGTTGTGGTGTTATCCCCCATCCTAGCTGGCCCATATAGAATAGCCAAAGACATCCTGGTCAACCCTCAAGGGAAGGCAGGGGCAGACCATGGGCATTCCCCGCCATCCAAGGAGACTTCCGTACTTGCAGAGCCATCACACAGCGCTCTGGTACTGGGCTCACCCAAGGAATCGTCAGTCCTGCACATGGCTGCTTAGCCCTACTTCTGTATATTGGGCCTTCCGTTCACCATAGGCTGTTCCTCCGGAAACCAGAATAATGCAGTCTGCAGATGACATCCATTTCGTGCCACTAGGACACTTTTTCCACCTTTTATGAAGCCCACACAGTGAGCTTTCGATTCAGACTTTTCACGTAATGGATTTGCTATCCAAGCAATATTCCATTTCGTGTCACTAGGACACTTTTTCCACCATTTACGAAGCCCACACAGTGAGCTTTTGATTCAGACTTTCCACGTAATGGATGTGCTATCCAAGCAATATTCCATTTCATGCCTCTGGGACGCTTTTGTAACCGACATACCTGTGGTATGAAGTGTGGCAGTCTAAATACATCTTCATGCACCTTTAGATGTCAACCTGAATGTAGTTAAAGTAAGCTGTAGTCAACTTGAGCTTGTTGATATCTCCATAGAGCTTGTCCTCAAATGAAGCAGGCGTGGGCCAAAATATCTTTCTCTGTTCTGCATATATTGGGCACTCCTGCAGCAAATGTTTAGCTGTCATTTTACCAGTTCCACAATTGCATTCATCGGTATCTCCTATCTTTAGTTTATTGAACAAGTGGTGTTTCAGCCTGTTATGCAATTCAAACACCAGGCTTTCGACTGACTGGCCTCATGAATTAATAAATAAACAAGGATAAGGAAATGCTACGCATATAAAGTGCAGAAAAACCTGGGATATATGAATGAAGCAGGTGGGAAAGAGAGAGGAGTGAGATAGATGACGAAGATAGTGTGAGAGACAGAGATATGAGAAAGATGTATTGAAAGACATTAAAGAGTGGTAAAGACAAGAAAGAGAGAGGTGGGAGATTGAGACTTAGAGTGAGAGAGAGAGAGAGAGAAGAACTTGTGTTCGGATGGCTAAGCGCCTCTCCCAAGACAACAAAAGTAGAGGACAGATAAGAACAGAAAGACAAGTGCGCAGGTTCTTGTGCAGCAAGATAGACAACACCTAATACACAAAATCCGTAGAAAACGTATGCCTAAAGCGAAATCATTAGACTAACATTGGTGTCACTTAATTCCTGAAAATGAAAAAAAAAATGTTGCCTCCCCAGCGGGGAATCGATCCTTGAGCTCCCGTGTACCAGGTGGAGACACTAACCAATATGCTACTGAGGACATGTTAATAGATCAACAAAATATTGTAATATGGAAACACGCATAGGAATAATCACGTGACCTACTTCCATTGCGAATATAATTTTTTTCTATTCGCAATGGAATTGCGAATAGTCACTCCGTTTGTATTTTTATGTAAATGTAAATATAACTTTTAAATATTTAAAAAAATATAAATTCTAACAAGTTTGATGGTATTTCATTAATTAAAAAAACATTTATGAAAAATAGCAGGTTTGATCATGATTTTCAAAGTGGGTACTTACTATTCACAGATAGATAGGCATTGAGAAACCAAATCTAATCGTACCTCGATGATGCCTATATGTCAATTCTAAGCGGAGATATTCACATTTGAGTGTCGGAGTGTCAGAATCTTGAAAAATGTTCCCCCTCAAATTTTGTTTCTGCGCAGCTCTCTTAGTTAGTCAGTTAGTTAGTTAGTCGACAGGTCATCCTCATTGCACATCGAACCATTCAGTCCATAAGTGCTCGGATCCCCTCCTCAGCAAATCCCACAGCGTGTAGCGGCTAACGACGCCAGTTCTGTGTTGGTTTATCAATCTTCTATGACTTCCTGCATAGTGTTCTTGTTTGGCCACCCCTCTTTTAATTTGCGAAGGTTGGGTTTCGAGATGGCGACGGACGGTTGGGTTGTTCTGTGATCGTTAACTTTTTCGCGTAGGAGATGGATTTATTCATCTCTTGCGTGTAATTTGTGTGCCAGGATGTAAAACCAGGAGTTTCTACTCAAGATCTGCGCGGATGCTACGGAGTTTCGTGCATCGAGCGAAGCAATCCTTGAGTGAATTTTTGGCAGCTCTCTTATGTGTCTCAAGCTGGACGGGTCGAATATAAGACGAATATGAAAACTGACTTCAAAAATATGTTCCGTCATGTTAAGTGATAAAAAATATAGTAAGAGTATATAAATAAATTATTAATAATCTTTAAACTTGTATTATCTTTAACTTTAGTTGTTCAGATTGCATGTTTTGAGCTTAAAAGTATGTGCGGCAGAGTCTGATCGATATTCGCGTTGGCCGCCATCTTGGCTTTCCATTCACAATGTTGAAACATCTCCACAAAAATATTTTTTTAAAATACCACAAGTAGAAGACGATTGGCGATTAAACTCTCCAGATTTATGTAAAAATGGATGCAGAATTCGAAAATCCATCTCAAAGTAGTTAAAGATATACAAATACAGCACTAGAAAATAAAATTACTTACCGTGTATCAAATAATTGTATACAGGGGGCTGAATGGTCTCGAGGTAAGGTGTCCGCCTTGAGTGCTGGAGGTCTCGGGTTCAAGCCCTGGTGAGGGCCAGGATTTTTTCACGTGGACTTCTAGTAATAAAATTTCTTCTGGTCTCTGGGTAGTGAGATTGGATGCATGAGTGTATTGTTGCGCACGTAAATCCCATGGCAGTTGGAAATCGAAAAAGAGTAGCCTAACGACGCTGCCCGGACAAAAGTTCAAGTTAAAAATCTACCCAAAGTATTTCAGGATTATCGTCGGTGCTACGGAGTTCGTTCACTGAGCTGAGATTCTCCGGACTCAGGCTTGGAGTAGAGGGTTACACCCATGTGCCATGATGTTGATCTGTTGACTAAATAAACAAACAAATAATTACATTTATTTAAAAGTCACAATAATTTCAACCAATCGCTATACACGGAATATTAGACAGACCTATTAGACGGCAGAAACTAAGATGGTGGTTGTTATTGTCACGTAATATTTGAGTGAATAAATGACGTCGGAAGCATAAATGGTCTTTACACAGTCATTTTTGGGGACACAATCGATCCTCCTGCGCAGGCATGGTTTCTGGTTTCCGGTATCGGATTGCATAATCAGACCAAACGAACCTGCTAAAAATAACAAGTTGAATACAGATGCAGCTGACAATGAAACCCAACATCCACATAGTCATTCTCATTTCTTTCTTTCAATCCACTACCCCAAATGTGAATTGTGAGTTGAATTAAGAACTGGCATGACAGCACTCCGGACATTCCCATAAATGCTCATTCCTCATCTTCAACACTATTGACAGCAGCAAGCGAAGAGTCCCAATACTAATGGTTTGACTATGTGTCCATTTTGGCCTTTCCTCTGAGTCCTGGGTGTCGGCCAGATCCTCCCTGCTATGTCATTCGCTCTGAGCCATGATGATCTATCTATCTGTTCTTCTGCACTATACACATAGTCCCAAAGAGCCCCGAGCTCGACTGCCTTATCATGCACGAATACCCCACCCAGTGGTGCAGACCCAGCCAATCTGTCCGTCTGCTCATTTCCCACCACACCAGCATGTCCTGGGGGAAAAAATCCACAGATGCTTTCTGTTTTTGATATAAGTGCTGAAAGTGATGTTTTTGTGATTGGAGGTGTTGTCGAATTCTGCATTTGATGACTTGTGGAATAAACACAGTTGCAAGCTGACGGGTTGACTTGTGTTAGAAGCCATGTCTGCTATATTGCATGATTAGCTGGTCTAGCGCGTGCCAACATGCAGCATTCACTGTCATGTGCGCTCGCAGTTTACTACTGTAGTAATAACTTGTCATCTGTTTGTATTGTTCGAATGAAGTGGGGCTAATTGTGGTACAGCTTTGAGAATACAAGAGATGAGAAAAACATGAAGTGGGGAGGATGAGCTTTGCATAACACAGTCGTGTTTTGATGAAACACCTTCAACACCAAACAAAACCAAATAAACAAGGTTATGACACTAAAAAAGTTAGTTGCATATCTTTTACAGGATGTAGCAGTCAACCTCAGCAACTGCATTATCATCATATATCACTTCTTGCAGACCCTCTCTCTTATCACAGCTCGCTAGGAAGATGTTGCTTCATCACTTCTTATATACTTTCATGCCCAAGGGGTGTCCTTACTGTCCTGTGTCCACTGTGCAACTGTAATAAGGCATACAATTATAGTTAAAGATTAATTATAAGTGAGTAGTTATTTACTTAGCACAAATGTTAATATCGATGTGAGCATGCATGAAAATGCAATATTCTTGGCTACTTTTATGTCTCTCTTTTGTTTGCAGGTGGGCAATTATTTGCGCATGTTTCGAGGATCTCTATATAAGAGATATCCTTCAATGTGGAGACGTTTGATTACATTAGAGGAACGCAAGAAGTTGGCAAATATGGGTAATGTTTTATATATAAGTTCAATTGATCTTCTTCTAGCGATTTTTACATTCAAATAACCAATAAATTGTTACTTCTCAGGTTAACTTGCTGTTTTCTAATGAAATCTCGCGCTGCTGTAACCCTCACTTTTCTGATTTTCTCTCTTCTTGATACATTGAGTATTCTTCTCAGGAATCTCATTTCCATTGTTTTAATTCCATTGTTGTACTACTTACTGTGACATAACAAAGTACTCCTCAATGTGACATCAAAACACAGTATTCACTGTGACATAAAAAGTACCCCTTAATGTGACATAAAAACACAGTGCATACTGACATAAAATGTATTCATGACTGTTGACATAAGCCTGGGTCACTGACATTGAGTTGAGTGACCGGGCAGGAGGAAGAATGGAGATGAGAGTGGGAGACAGTAAAGTGACTGACCTGGCTACAAGGAACACAATCAACCCTCAGAAATAATGGGGCTGATATGAGTGAAAATCCCCAGGGGGGGATGGGTCGAGGGAGAGTTGTGTGTTGTGTGAAGTCAGGCGACTGAAAAGGCAGTGAGAGAAGGAGACCGACTGCGGGTCAGGTCGTTTAAGAGAGAGCTCCGGTGTTGTGTTGTTCTTCGAGTTGTGAAGACAGGCCTGAACCCAGAGTGGGTTCTGTATTGAGTGTAGGCCAAACCCCAGAGTGGGTTCTATAGTTGAGCAGTGGCTCCAACCCAATGTGTGGGTTGTATTGTGTGAGATCCAGCCGAGGATTGTAGCTGGATTACCTGTCTTGTGGATTGAGATTAGAAGCCAGCCGTGAGAAGGCATTGATGTGTGCTGGTTAAATTGTGAGGAGGATATTTATATTCTATGGATTACATTATGTTTCTGGATGTATAAACATGTTCCGTTTGTCCGTCTTATTTCTGTAATAAAGGATTATGTGCGCCAACGGAATCTTGTTTAATGCCTGGTGAATATGCACTGCGGGGGTGAGTTACATTGCAAGACAGATATCTCCATTGACACACCATGAGTATCGTTACCTAGACAACGACCATCACACAATAATATCATGAGCATATCATCGTAAGAACTTCGTGATATTATCAAGAGTAAACGTGTGACATCTGAGGGCTACGTCCAATTAAGAACATTATAGAGAGTGTTGTCATTCTGAGATGTTTGTGGGCTCTTCGCTGAAAGAGAGGAGTTATTATCGTTGACTTCGTGCCATCAATTTAGACAGTACTGCGTCAAGAAATTAACAGCAACTCTTTGGTGTGTATAAGACGCCACATCCAAGAAAAACTGTCAGCGCGCGGGGAAAATGCGCGGCGGAGGTCACAGGCGAGCAGTCAGTTCACGTCAAGTCCACTACAGGTAAATTAACGGCGGTCAGCACGCATAAACAGACGAGGCGGGGACGCCAAGAATTAACGCAGGACAAATCGACCGGGAGAGTCGATTGCAGTAGCAGGGGTGTTTGTTCAAGGACAGCACAGGTAAATTCGAGTGGACAAAACAGTGTTTGTAACAAGTGCGGTCAGTCCTAAAGTGTGTGTGTTTGACAGGATTGAACCAAGGATTGAAGAAAATCAAAGATATTGACAGGTGTGTGTGTGTGCTGGAGGCAATCGCACTGTGTTGTTGCAAGTTGACTGGTCAAGATTATTCGACGCAGTAAATAGGACGGGTGGGTACACCAGCGTCCAGGTACTGGGGAAGTACATGTTTGGAAAACAGAGAAAAATTGGCAGTCGCTGATTTGACGGACAGTTGACTGAAGGGGATAGTAACAGTACCCCTACCGCAGCCGGGTGGGGCTGTCAAGTGTTTGTGTGAAAACTGTGTTTTACGGAGGAATTTTTCACTGAGAGTGATAAAGAGAAATTAGGTTGACCTTGGACGGCAAGGCTGTTTGACAGTGGAAAGTTACTGGGAATTTCCACAGGAGATCGGGATAAACAAGGTTGTTTTGAAAGAAAGCCAGACTTGATGTTTCGTCTTTGTTCAAGCCTTTGTCATCATTATTCTGTTATGAGCAAACAGTTTTAACTTATCGTCATCGCAACCATGGTTGTACTTCTTTGCCGATAAGGATTTATATACCCAAATTTAAAGCGCTGAACATTGCCTGCCATTCTCCTTTTCTTTTTGGTGAATCTTGTCGGGTAACGAAAATCCATAACATTAATGATACAGCGAAGCGCCATCTCCGCAACGAAAGTAACAACATATCGAGAGAACACTTTGGATTATTACAGTGGTACCACCACGTACAGAGAAAGTACAATAACGTTACGGACTGTGTCGAGACAGAACAGTTTGGATATCACTATATCATCGTCAACTTTTCTCGACAGTTGGAACTGGTGATCACCACGTGAATTCACGAACCACTCTACAAAACAACAAGTCGCTTTGAAATCTAGCGTCGTAAACATTTCGGAGAATTTAATACAGACATTTCCAGCATATTGTGAAAAACTATTAACAGCAAAATAAGAACTGTTGGCGACGGATTAATAGGCCCATATTTGTCGGCCAACCAGCTACACATTATTATTTTTTATTGTTTTGCTCCCATCGTCATATTTATTGTTGTCGGGTGTCACGCAATTATTTGTATGTGGTCCAGTGTTTGTCAAGAGTAGGGAATTGTTGGGGTGTTTCTCGAGAGTCGGGATACAGCACAATAATTTATTTGTCTTTCTGGTGCTTACGATATTTTTGTAAGAAAAACGTTAATGAGTTGACGTATCGTGCAGGGGCATTGAAATAGTCTTAACCAATATCTAGAGCCGAGTTGTCTGACGTCAAGATCTGTGTATATTTTCAGTATATATTCTTTTCTTTCCTCTCTTTCTTTTCGTTATATTTACATATAATATTTGTTGTGTTCGGATATATGTTTTTATTGTGATCTTTCGTCATTTCTGCTGTCTAGTGGTCTTGGTCAATTTATATTTTTATTTTACGCGCACTGTGGATGTCTCTACACAAGCTTGTGGTTGTTACTGTGGTTTATTTCTGTGTCATCATCGTCTCCGTGTACTCAGCTTGTGAAGTCTAGCGTTGGATAGTCATCACTTAGTATTATCATCCATTTGTTTGTATATGTATTGATATGTATGTTTAACAATATTTCCAGGGACTTTATAAACTTTTGGTCATAGATATATAGATATAAGGGAGTATAGGTGATACTTCCCCCCTCACTACCTAGTGCTAATAGAGTGACTGGGTGAGTACAGAGTGATATTGTAGCACTACGGATTTACGTACACAGTGAGTGCGGGTGTACTTAGGCAAGTGACACAAAGACTAACAGCAGAGTCTGTACATTTATAGTTGGCTGATTCACAGCAACGTGTCCACAAGTACAAGATGCCTACTTTAATGGATTATATTGAAGCAGGTGAAAGAATAGGCCTGAAAGGTAAAGAGTTACAAGAGTATGCCGAAGCAAAAGAACAACAACAGATTGAAAGAGACCAGAGACAAGCCGAAAGAGAACAGAGACAGGCAGAACTCGAGGCCAATCGCCTACAGGAAGTAAAACTAGCGGAAATAGAAAACAAGCGTCTACAGGAAGAGACACAAATGAAAGTGGAAATTGAGAAAGAGAAGATTAAGATGGAAGCGGAAATTGCTATTAAAAAGTTAGAATTTGCATCGAAGGGTCAAAGTGAGGAAAGTAGAAAACCGTTGCAGTCGTCACAGAGAATTAAAACTGCCATACTTTACGGACCGAGACAACCTTGAAGCGTATCTTGACAGATATCAGGCATCAGCGAAAGTGTTAGGCATCCCCGAAGACCAGTATGCTATTAGACTAGGGGAGCTTCTTACGGGCAAGGCACTAGACACCATGTTCAATTTACCTGTAGAAGAAAGGAACAACTACACTATCTTACGTCAACGTTTGCTGACTAAAGTTCCAACTAACTGAGCATGGATATAGGACAAAGTTTAGACAGTTAGTGCCAGAGACAAATCAAGATTTCACAGACTTTGTTAACACAGTAAAGAATACATTTAATAAAGTGGATGGAGCTTGCAGAAGTAGGGAAAGATTTTAATAAATTAGTAGATCTAATGTTAAGAGACAAGGTAGTATCTGCATGCAATTCTAATTTAGTAGGCGTTCTTTGAGGAACGGAAGCCAAAGGACATAGACACAATGTCTCAGTTAGGGCAAAACTACATGACTGCACATCCTAACGTATCTATTGGGAAACTAATGAGTGAGGAAATAGTCTGTGCAGCGTACACTAAACAGGACCAGAATCCAGTCATCAGACCAAGGGCGAAAAGTGTGGATTCAGCACAGAAGGTGAGCAGCAAGAACTTCAAGATAATGGTTTCCGAGGAAACAATGTTGGTAGAGTAGGACGGTACCCATATAGAAGAGGGAACTTCCAAGAGACGTCCAAATTATGCCGGATGTTGGAATTGTGGGAGCTGGAGACACAAGGGCAGCACAGTGTGATGCACAACCATCAGATGGACCAACGAACAACACTAAAAGGGAGATTACTTGTTTCAAATGTGGAAGGAACGGGCATGTCAGTCATCAATGTAGGATGAGAGAAACAGAGCACTCAAATGCAGCACAAGTAATTGAGACGCTGAACAATGAAGATTGTAGTGGGTGCAAACCTCTTTTTGAAAAAGACGGTCAGCCAGTCTTAATATGTGGTCACACAGTTAAAGCAGGATCAGCAGTGCATGAAGGAGGAAGTCTGAAAATGCATCATGGGTTTGTTAATGATAAGCCAGCATTAACAATTAGGGATTCCGGATGTACGTCCATCGGGGTGAGAAAGAGTTTAGTGCAACCCTCAGATTATACAGGAAAAAAGATTAGATCCATAACATTTAATGGGACAGTAGAATACTACCCAATAGCCGTAATAACAGTAAAAACACCATACATAATAGGAAGAGTGACAGCATGTGTTTTAGACTCACCAGTGGCAGATCTCATCATAGGAAATGTTATAGGAGTTAAAGAGTGTACAGAAGAGGAAGTAGTTTATTGGGACCAAAAATATAGTGTAAGCAGTAACGAGGTAGTTACCACAAGAGAACCAAAATTAGAGAGTATAGCTGAGGTAGAAGAGGCACTTGAAGTAGACACAGGAACTCAGGACAAGGATAGTACAGCTGAGCAGATGAGAATGGATCCCAAATATAGTGCTAGTGACTCCCAGAGACAAGATACTACTCTGAACAAATGTTCCCAAGGGTGTAGGAGAGTAGAACATAGGCAGTCAAAGAAAGGTAGAGGGTGCTTAGAGAGGAAGAACAATGTTCTCACTCGCAGGTTTTCAGATAGCAGAACTGCACGTGGGCAAGGAGCAGTACCTTTAGCACATAGAGACCGATATACTAGAACAGCTCAGGATAGTGCATGTGCAGGGCACATAGGCATAAGGCGTATGCAGCAGAAAGCAAGGATGCCAGGTATATGGGCCAAGATTGAATAAAGAGTTCAGACTAAACAGAGACTCAAGTGTAACGGTGCAATATGCAGATAGGAAAGTTGAGTCAGGTCAAAAGAGTTTTCGCGACATTACTGACCCAGGGCTAGGGATAGCAAACAGATGTTGTAATTGTAGAGGTACCATGAGTCATGGGTACATGAAAGGTAGACACAGCATCGACAGGAATCAGAGGTGGGTTAATGCAAGAACAGAACCACCTGATATAGGGTCGGTACACAAATAGTATTGTGGGGTCGTGAAGTAGTAAGAGACCTGTGGGTACATAAGTATAATGCTTTTCTATGATGTATTATTATTATTATGTGATGTATTAGTTCATGCATTGATACACAAGATAGATGGTTGTATTTATGTGTGATGAATATAGATGAGCATTTGATGTATTATGTAGTGTGGTAGCTAGAGTAAGGTGCAGCCATACTTAGGGCTACCCAGGCTATATGTCTGGGTCACATAGTTTAGTAAGTTTTAGTCTCCCAATATTTGAAAACGAAGTTTTCTTTTAAGAGGGGGGTAATGACATAAGCCTGGGTCACTGACATTGAGTTGAGTGACCGGGCAGGAGGAAGAATGGAGATGAGAGTGGGAGACAGTAAAGTGACTGACCTGGCTACAAGGAACACAATCAACCCTCAGAAATAATGGGGCGGATATGAGTGAAAATCCCCAGGGGGGGATGGGTCGAGGGAGAGTTGTGTGTTGTGTGAAGTCAGGCGACTAAAAAGGCAGTGAGAGAAGAGACCGACTGCGGGTCAGGTCGTTTAAGAGAGAGCTCCGCGTTGTGTTGTTCTTCGAGTTGTGAAGACAGGCCTGAACCCAGAGTGGGTTCTGTATTGAGTGTAGGCCAAACCCCAGAGTGGGTTCTATAGTTGAGCAGTGGCTCCAACCCAATGTGTGGGTTGTATTGTGTGAGATCCAGCCGAGGATTGTAGCTGGATTACCTGTCTTGTGGATTGAGATTAGAAGCCAGCCGTGAGAAGGCATTGATGTGTGCTGGTTAAATTGTGAGGAGGATAGTTATATTCTATGGATTACATTATGTTTTCTGGATGTATAAACATGTTCCGTTTGTCCCTCTTATTTCTGTAATAAAGGATTATGTGCGCCAACGGAATCTTGTTTAATGCCTGGTGAATATGCACTGCGGGGGTGAGTTACATTGCAAGACAGATATCTCCATTGACACACCATGAGTATCGTTACCTAGACAACGACCATCACACAATAATATCATGAGCATATCATCTTAAGAACTTCGTGATATTATCATCAGAAGACGTGTGACAACTGTGACATCAAAACAGTACTAAATGTGACATAAAATTATTTTTTAATGTGACATCAAAACACAATATATACTGTGACATAAAAAGTTATCATTAATGTGACATCAAAACAGTATTGAATATGACATAAAATGTACTCATTAATGTGTCATCAAAACACAGTACTGAATATGATATCAGAGTTGCCACAAAATAGGACACTAAAGGTACTGCCTATGGGACACTCAGGTGACCTCTCATTTTAGCTCAGGTGACTATGCATGAGGATGCTGAAGTTATGACACCATGTGACCTAGATAATTACTCATATGGTCCCCTAAATTACTGCCAGATGAGACCCCCCAAATGACTACTGACTGAGACATATTACTACCAATTGGGACACCAAAGTTTCTGCACAATGAGTTATCCAAATTACTACCAAATAGAGTATATAAATTACTATCAATTGATATGCCTAAAAGGTATTTTAAGAAAAATTCAAATTAATAGTATACAGGACATACTACTTCTAAACATTACTTCGTACATACATATTACTTATACACCAAATTACTATTTAAAACACATTAAAATTACTAAACAATAATGTAAATTACTACTACATGAAATTCCCAAATTACTACTAAACAAGACACTTCTTGTTTCGAGTTTGGAGCATTAAACATAACATGCAAATCACTACTAAACAAATTAATACTAGCAAGATACCCAGAATATTACTAAACAAAACACTAAGGTTACTACTAAACTAGATGCCCAGATTACTACTAATCAGTACACTCAGATTACTACAAAACTAGACACTCAGATTACTACTAAACTAGACACCTAAATTACTACTAAACAATGCACCAAGATTACTACCAGATACCCAGATTACTACCAAATAATACACCCAGATTATTATCAGACAAGATACTAAAGTTACTACCAAGCAAGACAATCAAATGACTAAATAAGTTAAAAGATTAGTACTAAACAAAACATTCAAATTATGACTCACCAAGACAAAAATTACTACTAAACAAGACATCTGAATTGCATTTGATCAGGATACAGTACAAAGCAATAATAAAATGAGTGTAAATGTGGTGAATGAAGAAAGACTTGCTAGTGAATTGGATTAAAGTGAGGAAGAGTTGCGCAATTTGTCGATCTCACTCTCTTGCCTGAGTCCATCTGAATCCAGTGGCAAGACAAGTCAAGATGACTAGAGAAGAATACAGGTGCAATGGATGACCAGCGTGCTATACATGCTTTTGCCATGCTCATTATGTTCCACTATGCTTTGCAGGTAAACACTGTCTTGCCCGTTGAATCATCAGTATTTGTAAATGTATTAAGTGACTACATCATCATCGTGCACACAAAATTCAGTCCATCGCTACTGTAAATAGTGTGTATAGACTAGACTATGCTTGTGTTCAAAGCGAGCGCAAAAAACAAAAAAATCATCTTGCAATGTATTTCTTCACCCAGGTTACGGCCACCACTCTCTGGCAACCAACATCACGTTACTGAAAGCCAGCGAAGTTGACGAGATCATCAATGGTTACGATGAGAAGTACAAAGCTGCATCCCTGAGCTCAGACACCTCTTTCGTTGTGTAATACATTGCTTTTCTTCATGCAATATGTAGTTTGATACGTGTGAATTTCATGAATTTTGTTTTCACATTCAGTGCTTGATTTGTTGTGTTTGTGCCTAATTGTCTTTTATTCCTGCAATGTGTATTTTGGTATTTATGGGATGTGTTATCGTATATTAATGCTTCATACATTATTTGGTGTTCATGTTCTACCTAGGGAGGAGAAGACCATTTTTTGCTATTCTTTTTTACCCTAGAATGTAGAGGAGAATAAGTCCTTCATTGCTTTTCCCTTCTTCCCTAGGATATAGAGGAGACTACAGTCCCATTGTCTCCAGTCTAATCCTACATACTCCAAACTCCTGGAAGTCCTGGGGGCTGCTACCATAGTCTTGACTCTGTGAGGAGAGACTCCCGAGCACACCTCTGTCCTCTGCCTTGATGTGGATTTCAACTATCTTTGTTGTTTTTTTCCTTCTTCCCTAGGTTGTAGAGAAAAATATCTTTCTTTGTTGCTGATTGTACTTGGGCTGTAGAGACAATAAGATCTTTCTTTGTTGCTGTTTCTACTTGCCTAGGTTGTAGAGAACAATCAGATCTTTCTTTGTTGCAATTTCTACTTCCCTAGGGTGTAGAGAAAATTATGGTCTTTCATTGTTTCTTTCTTCTTCCCTAGTGTGAGGAGGAAAATAAGGTCTTTCATTCTTGTTTTTGTCTTTCCTAGGGTATTGAAGAGAATTAGATATTTCTTTAGTATCTTTTCCACTTCCTAGTTTATGTAGAAGAGAGTCTGCTTTTGTTGTTCTTCCCTGAGATGCTGAGCCGAATGAGAGCGTTCTTTTTTCTTTGTACTTTTTCAGTCTGTAAGTTATGTCTGATTCTCACCCAAAGCATGTCAGGTTGAAAATGGGCAGATGTGACCTGAGTGGATACCAAGCACAGACAAGTGTCTCCTGCATGACCTTTCATGGATATATTGCTGGGTCATGCTGATGTACAAGGTCATGTGCCAGCTATTGGGACACTCATCATGCACAAGGCATAGATGCTGAAGACTATCTATGATTGTCTACTAGGTACAGACACAATGATGAAACATGTTCAAGGATGCTCAAATTAGGAGTTAAGTTTGGGTCTGGGGGTAGGGGGATATGAGAGGACTAATTTCATGTTTCATAACATCTGATGGGAGGTGCCTGGAAGAGGTCAGAATCAAGAGAGAAGAATCGCCATGGCGATGGTAGCCTTTTGCAAGATGGAAAACGTACTGATCAATAACAAGATGTCATTTACAATGAGAACAAAAGTGGTGAAGTGCTTCATGGAACCTTTACTTTTGTATGGATGTGAAGTGTGGACAATGAGCAGACAAGCTTAAAAACATCCAGTGGCTGTGGAAATGTGGTTTCTGAGGAAAATGTGAAGAATACCATGGACAGACAGAAAAGCCAATGAGCAAGTCCTACAAGAACCAAAAGAAAACCACAAACTGATAAGAGAAATTAGACATAGACAGTCTTTTTTGGACATGTGAGAAGAAACAAATTGGAGAACTTGGTGACAACTGGCAAGATTGAGGGGTAAAGAACAAGGGGAGTTGAGTTGAGTTAAGAACAGAGATCACTGCACTCAGGACATTCCCATGCGTGCTCCGTCCCCTCGTTCAACAGCCAGCGAAGAGTCATACTACTAATCGTTCCCACCGCTATCTGATTAAAAGTTCTCCTGGTCTTCCCTCTCAGTTTTGAGATTCTTCCAGAACCCCTGCCAATACCCCGCAATCTCATTAGAACAAGGGGAATCCAGAGAAGTAAATACTTGGATGGCTTCACCTTTGTGGTATGGTTGAGACAAAAACACAGAGCTGATCCACGACTCTGGTGATCGTGTGAGATGGTGAAACAAGACCACCCATGCTTATCGGCATGGCACATGATGGTTATGAAAACCAGTGTGTCAGTGGAACATTTAGCATCCACACCTTGCAACATCTGCTATGGGAAATGAATTATCCTGTAATGATATGTTAGTTCTTAAATCTATCAATCTTCTCTCCTATTATGTATCCTTGTCTACAGACAGAGCACAAAGAGTAAACGAGGCAACAGCTGGGTGCCGACTATACCCAGCAGCTCTCACCATCTAGATGCTGTGCCATGCTCCACTCACATCAACAGAAACAGACTGTCCAAATCCAAGATACGCACTTTCCCATTATGGTAAGTCCCTTTGTTTGTTCATTTCTATGTTTGTAACTAAACCGAGGCATTGAAGTTTTGGACATGCAAAGACAGATGTAAAACTCAAGGTATCAAATAAAAGAAACCTAAAATAGCGCATTTATAAAGACAAATATGAAACCCAGGTGTCTGTAATGGCAAATAGGAGATTTAAGTATCTGTAAAGACAAACATAAAACCTATGTATCTGTAGGCACTTGAACCCTAAGTTTCTATATTGGAGCACATGAAGTCAAAGTATCTATAAAGACACATATCAAACCTGAGTATCTATAAAGACACATATGAAACCTTAAAGTCAGACTAACAATTATAAGTACCAGATTTGTACAGACATGAAATGATCAACAGCAGATGTGCAGACATTTGTGAATCCTACTGTAGCATCTTTATAATTTAAAGGCAGCTTAGAAACTTCTTTCGTCAGTTTGTCAGCCCCTCCTGCAGTAAGTTGGGATTCACTGTATTACATACAACTTTGTACATCTTCAGAACCTTGTAATCACTGATCTGTCTCCTGATTGCAGCTTTGATGACACCGACCCAGCAGTGGTCCATGAGAACGCCAGCCAAAGGGAAGAGCTCATCCCCATTCGGTTGGACATGGAGATCGAAGGGCAGAAGCTTCGAGACTGTTTCACCTGGAACAAAAATGGTATTTATACTGCCTTATTTTACCAATTATTTTTAGTGATATTTATAGTCTTATTTTACACTTTCTTCTTTAGCGATATTTATACAGCCTAACTTTACAGATTCTTTTTAGTGATATTTTTACGGCCTTACTTTACAGATTTCTTTAGTGGTATTTATACAGCCTTACTTTACACTTTCTTCTTTAATGGTACTTCTACAGCCTTACTTTACACTTTCTTCTTTAGTGGTATTTATACAGCCTTCCTTTACAGATTCTATTTAGTGGTGTTTTTACAAAATGGTATGGAAGCCGGTTGTTCAGAAAGTAATGGCAAACTACTGAACTACTACTTGCTAAGAGATCACAACAGCAAAAAATTCTGGCGTTGGCTGCGACGTCCTGTAAAGGATATGCAACTAACTTTTTTATTGATGTAGAAATGCTATGTAGATGTGCTATCATATTTAGAAATCATATTTTATATTGTGCTATCAGAGTAAGAGATGCTATTTGCTACTGTGCTATCAGAGTAAGAGATGCTATTTGCTACTGTGCTATCAGAGTAAGAGATGCTATTTGCTACTGTGCTATCATAGTAAGAGATGCTATTTGCTATTATGCTATCATAGTAAGAGATGCTATTTGCTACTGTGCTATCATAGTAATAGATGCTATTTGCTACTGTGCTATCATAGTAAGAGATGCTATTTGCTACTGTGCTATCATAGTAAGAGATGCTATTTGCTATTATGCTATCATAGTAAGAGATGCTATTTGCTACTGTGCTATCATAGTAAGAGATGCTATTTGCTATTATGCTATCATAGTAAGAGATGCTATTTGCTACTGTGCTATCATAGTAAGAGATGCTATTGCTACTGTGCTATCATAGTAAGAGATGCTATTTGCTATTATGCTATCATAGTAAGAGATGCTATTGCTACTGTGCTATCATAGTAATAGATGCTATTTGCTACTGTGCTATCATAGTAAGAGATGCTATTTGCTATTATGCTATCATAGTAAGAGATGCTATTGCTACTGTGCTATCATAGTAAGAGATGCTATTTGCTACTGTGCTATCATAGTAAGAGATGCTAATTGCTATTGTGCTATCATAGTAAGAGATCCTATTTGCTATTGTGTAAGAGATGCTATTTGCTACTGTGCTATCATAGTAAGAGATGCTATTGCTACTGTGCTATCATAGTAAGAGATGCTATTTGCTACTGTGCTATCATAGTAAGAGATGCTATTTGCTATTGTGCTATCATAGTAAGAGATCCTATTTGCTATTGTGTATGAGATGCTATTGCTACTGTGCTATCATAGTAAGAGATGCTTTAGCTACTGTACTAGCTATCATAGTAAGAGATGCTATTGCTACTGTGCTATCATAGTAAGAGATGCTATTTGCTACTGTGCTATCATAGTAAGAGATGCTATTTGCTATTGTGCTATCATAGTAAGAGATCCTATTTGCTATTGTGTAAGAGATGCTATTGCTACTGTGCTATCATAGTAAGAGATGCTGGAGCTACTGTACTATCTATCATAGTAAGAGATGCTATTTGCTACAGTGCTGTAAGAGTAAGAGATGTTGGAGATACTGTGCTATAAGAGTAAGAGATCCTGTTTTCCAATGTACCAACCACAATTTAACGTGGCATGTCACTTGTTCCTAGAAATGCAGATAACACCGGAGCAGTTTGGGGAAATCCTGTGTGACGACCTGGATCTGAACCCAGTCAACTTTATACCAGCAATAGCTGGGGCCATCCGGCAGCAGATTGAAAACATGACTGTTGCTGAAGGCATGGAGGAGCAGACTGACCAGCGGGTCATCATCAAGGTCAGTAGTTTGGCTGAGAGGTTTCTGTTTGTGCCTCAGGCAGAGAAGCTGCTGTGTTTGATCATTAGAGGGCTGGGATTTTTACATGAACTGTTGGTCTGTAATGTCACACTTCCCCTTGATGTCTTGTGAGATTGGGTGCCTGGCTTTCTCAAACTTGAGTGGAAAACAGGAAGTCCAATGCCAGGTGCACATTAGAAATCTCATTCATTCAGTAGTATGTCCTTTGCAGAACCTCGCTCCCATAAAAACCTTCCAGAAAACTTCTTGGTCACAAGCAAGATGTCCTGCGTGCGATACACCCATCTGGAGATCATCTGCCACATCCTGCACCCATCTTATCTTTGGCTTTCCTCTTCCTCTCTTCCTGGGCATATACCCCTCCATTATTGTTCTCTCCAAACCTTTTTCAAGTGACCAAAATATCTCAAGTTTCTTTGTTTTATTGTCTTTAGTAGTCAACCTTCTTCTATATACAGATCTTGACGTGTGGATGCATTTGTTCTTTTCTGTATCCAAGATATTCTTAGAACATGTCTTTAACATTTATATTCAAAGGCATTTGTAAATCGAAAATAGTAGTCTGGGCACAATTGTTAAGGAAAGAAAATGTATCCACAGGTGGATATAGCCTGTTATGCTGAAAAGGATGTGTCTAGAAGAAGTCAAATTCACACAGCTACATGCAGAAATCATAGATGTGTTTAACTAGGTGTGATACACTCCTCTCAGAATAAGAACAGTGAAGGCTATAATCATCTGCAGCCATTGGTCAGTAATCATAGATTGAAAACAAAGAGCAGTTTACGTATTGGCTCCAGCTATCTTGACTGTAGTTAGGTACTGTATTGTTTTGGGGTAATCGTGTGCAAAGTACAACAGTTTTGTTTCTAGCAGTCTCTGTATATTCTGTACTATTGTATCTCATTGCTGTACACTATCTTATTGCTACAGTCTTCTTTATGATTGCTACACTCTTGTGCTTTGCAACTATATTTACTCTATTCTTGTTTCTCATTGCTAGACTCTTGTTTGTTTTAAAAAAAACAACTATACTCTTGCATGTCATACAACTTTTTATCTCTTATTATTTCTCATTGCTACACTGTTGTTACTGTATTCTTGTTTCTCATTGCTACATCTAGTTTCCATATTCCTGTATTTCACATTTCACTCTTGTATCTTGTTACTCTATTTGAATATCATTGCCACAATCTTGTGTCTGTTGCTACACTCTTGAATCCTGTTACTGAATCCTTGTATCTTGTTGCTATACTCATGTTTGTCTTACTTATTACATTCATTGATCCTGTTGCTGCCACACACCTACAGACTGCTTCTGCACACTTCCTGCTGCTGCTGCTACAAGTTTACTTCACTTGCAAGCTGTTGTTCACGCATCTACATTCTGTTTGTTTCTTGTGTTTCAGTTGAACATTCATGTAGGAAACATCTCGTTAGTCGACCAGTTTGAGTGGGACATGTCAGAACCTCAGAACAGCCCAGAAGAGTTTGCAACAAAACTGTGTGCTGAGCTGGGTATGTTTCCTCTTGTAGAAAGTTCCTTTGTGTGTTTTATAGTAAGAGGTGATTTCAAATGAAAACCTTAAATTTCTTTTTTGGTTTTTGGTGAAAATATTCTGAAAAAATAAAGAAGTTTATCATTTTTTATGTAGTCACCACTGCATTCAGAGCAAGTCCTCCAGTGCAGATAAAGTGCTTGGATTCCTGTAGAGAAAAATTATCGGTGTAACCACTCATGCACCACCTCCTGTACCTCTTAACAGAAATCACACCATTTTGAAACTAACTACTCCAGTCATACACTTGCTGGACTGACAGGCATGCATCACAATACTGGACCTTCATTCGCCGATGAATTTCTATAGCTCTCACCCCTTTACTGGTCAGAAAACGAATAACAGAACGCTGCTCCTCTTTGGTGCATGTCAAAAATGGTTACAAAACAGTGGCTTGGTTACTATAATTTCTATCACACTTTTAGGGTTTTAATTTGAAGCCCTCTCATAGCTACTTACATTAGCTGTGTGCCTTCTTGTGAAAATGTCATGAATATCTTATAACTGTGATAGCTATGTTCTCTGGATGCTGTTATGTTGTCAAATGCTGATTCATGACTAGCTGCTGGCTCTTCAGCAGTTGCCTTATGCAATAATGCGTATGTGTGCTGCTTGTATTCATTTGGAAGGCTGTGTCTGTGACATTGAGCTACATATTCAAGTGAAGGACGACTTGTTGATGGCGCTTTGGTGGTTTGGTCTTGTCAAAGCTACTGTATCATTTACGAGTTCACGTGTAAATTTCATGTGGTTTTAGCTAGCACAGGAAAGGAGCAGTTACAGGCACTCTGTTGCTCTGAAGTTGGAATCATATGACGACGACTGGATGTGGTACCACATGTGGAAATTAATTCATTAATATAGCTTCGTTCAGAGGACATAGTGCCACACGCGGAAACAAATATGTTCAGTGGAAGTGGTGCCATGTGTGAACAGTTCATTAATGTCATATGTTGGTTGGATGTGGTGCCACATGTGAACAGTTCATAAATGTCATATGTTGACTTGATGTGGTGTCACATGTGAACATTTCATAAATGTCATATGTTGACTTGATGTGGTGTCACATGTGAACAGTTCATAAATGTCATATGTTGACTTGATGTGGTGTCACATGTGAACAGTTCATAAATGTCATATGTTGACTTGATGTGGTGTCACATGTGAACAGTTCATTAATGTCATATGTTGACTTGATGTGGTGTCACATGTGAACAGTTCATAAATGTCATATGTTGACTTGATGTGGTGTCACATGTGAACAGTTCATAAATGTCATATGTTGACTTGATGTGGTGTCACATGTGAACAGTTCATTAATGTCACATGTTGACTAGATGTGGTGTCACATGTGAACAGTTCATTAATGTCACATGTTGACTAGATGTGCCACGTATGAACAGTTCATTAATGGCATATGTTCAGAGGATGTGGTGCCACATATGAACAGTTCATTAATGGCATATATTCAGTTGATATGGTGCCTCGTGTGAAAAGTTCATTAATGGCATATATTCAGTGGATGTGGTGCCACATGTGGACAGTTCATTAATGGCATATGTTGATTGGATGTAGTGCTACATGTGGACAGTTCATTAATGGCATATATTCAGTGGATGTGGTGCCACATGTGAACAGTTCATTAATGGCATATGTTCAGAGGATGTGGTGCCACGTATGAACAGTTCATTAATGGCATATATTCAGTTGATGTGGTGCCTCGTGTGAAAAGTTCATTAATGGCATATATTCAGTGGATGTGGTGCCACATGTGGACAGTTCATTAATGGCATATGTTGATTGGATGTAGTGCTACATGTGGACAGTTCATTAATGGCATATATTCAGTGGATGTGGTGCCACATGTGAACAGTTCATTAATGGCATATGTTCAGTGGATATAGTGCCACATGTGAACAGCTCATTAATGGCATATGTTCAGTGGATGTGGTGCTACATGTGGACAGTTCATTAATGGCATATATTCAGTGGATGTGGTGCTACATGTGGACAGTTCATTAATGGCATATGTTCAGTGGATGTAGTGCCACATGTGAACAGCTCATTAATGGCATATGTTCAGTGGATGTGGTGCTACATGTGGACAGTTCATTAATGGCATATATTCAGTGGATGTAGTGCCAC
Organism: Cepaea nemoralis; assembly: GCA_014155875.1. Classification (NCBI taxonomy): domain Eukaryota; kingdom Metazoa; phylum Mollusca; class Gastropoda; order Stylommatophora; family Helicidae; genus Cepaea; species Cepaea nemoralis. The sequence continues at coordinate 56,547 of JACEFZ010008406.1, forward strand.
ATGTGGACAGTTCATTAATGGCATATATTCAGTGGATGTAGTGCCACATGTGGACAGTTCATTAATGGCATATGTTGACTAGATGTGGTGCCACATGTGGACAGTTCATTAATGGCATATGTTGACTAGATGTGGTGCCACATGTGGACAGTTCATTAATGTCATATGTTGACTAGATGTGGTGCCACATGTGAACAGTTCATTAATGGCATATGTTCAGAGGATGTGGTGCCACGTATGAACAGTTCATTAATGGCATATATTCAGTTGATGTGGTGCCACGTGTGAAAAGTTCATTAATAGCATATATTCAGTGGATGTGGTGCCACATGTGGACAGTTCATTAATGGCATATGTTGACTTGATGTGGTGTCACATGTGAACAGTTCATAAATGTCATATGTTGACTTGATGTGGTGTCACATGTGGACAGTTCATTAATGGCATATATTCAGTTGATGTGGTGTCACATGTGGACAGTTCATTAATGGCATATGTTCAGAGGATGTGGTGCCACGTATGAACAGTTCATTAATGGCATATATTCAGTTGATGTGGTGCCACGTGTGAAAAGTTCATTAATGGCATATATTCAGTGGATGTGGTGCCACATGTGGACAGTTCATTAATGGCATATGTTGATTGGATGTGGTGCTACATGTGGACAGTTCATTAATGGCATATATTCAGTGGATGTGGTGCCACATGTGAACAGTTCATTAATGGCATATGTTCAGTGGATATAGTGCCACATGTGAACAGCTCATTAATGGCATATGTTCAGTGGATGTGGTGCTACATGTGGACAGTTCATTAATGGCATATATTCAGTGGATGTGGTGCTACATGTGGACAGTTCATTAATGGCATATATTCAGTGGATGTGGTGCTACATGTGGACAGTTCATTAATGGCATATATTCAGTGGATGTGGTGCTACATGTGGACAGTTCATTAATGGCATATGTTCAGTGGATGTAGTGCCACATGTGAACAGCTCATTAATGGCATATGTTCAGTGGATGTGGTGCTACATGTGGACAGTTCATTAATGGCATATATTCAGTGGATGTAGTGCCACATGTGGACAGTTCATTAATGGCATATATTCAGTGGATGTAGTGCCACATGTGGACAGTTCATTAATGGCATATGTTGACTAGATGTGGTGCCACATGTGGACAGTTCATTAATGGCATATATTCAGTGGATGTGGTGCTACATGTGGACAGTTCATTAATGGCATATATTCAGAGGATGTGGTGCTACATGTGGACAGTTCATTAATGGCATATATTCAGTGGATGTAGTGCCACATGTGGACAGTTCATTAATGGCATATGTTGACTAGATGTGGTGCCACATGTGGACAGTTCATTAATGGCATATGTTAACTAGATGTGGTGCCACATGTGGACAGTTCATTAATGTCATATGTTGACTAGATGTGGTGCCACATGTGAACAGTTCATTAATGGCATATGTTCAGTGGATGTAGTGCCACGTATGAACAGTTCATTAATGGCATATGTTGAGTGGATGTGGTGCCACGTATGAACAGTTCATTAATGGCATATGTTGAGTGGATGTGGTGCCACGTATGAACAGTTCATTAATGGCATATGTTGAGTGGATGTGGTGCCACGTATGAACAGTTCATTAATGGCATATGTTGAGTGGATGTGGTGCCACGTATGAACAGTTAATTAATGGCATATGTTGAGTGGATGTTGTGCCACGTATGAACAGTTCATTAATGGCATATGTTGAGTGGATGTGGTGCCACGTATGAACAGTTAATTAATGGCATATGTTGAGTGGATGTTGTGCCACGTGTAGACAGTTCATTAATGTCAGATGTTTCCTGAATGTGGTGCCACATGTGAACAGTTCATTAACATCTTATAGCTGCTTTCAAAGAAGAATGAAAACAGATGTCTTTACGATTGCAAGGAAAGAAATGGATATAAATATGTTATTTGTAAACTAGCCGAAGCAAATGAAACACGACCTGTGAAGCAAAATTTCTTTTCAGAGTTATTATATTTGAATAGTTTGAGGGACCTGTTTTACACAGTTTCGTGCAACAAGTATAGCCATGTTTTGTGTAGACTAGTTGTCAGACACTGATTTCACTGCTGCTGTACATTGCCAGGTCTGGGCGGTGAATTTGTCACAGCAATTGCCTACAGTATTCGAGGTCAGCTTAGCTGGCACCAGAGGACATATGCGTTTAGGTAAGCATTGTGTTTTGAGCATACATTACTACTTGTTTGTATTCACTAGGGAGTCTCCGTGGTAAAGTGGTATGCTGCCTGCCTCGCACTCCAAAGGTTGTGGGTTTAATTCTGGGGCATGTTCACGAGTGCAGTTTTTTCAGAGACTCCTGGGGGATATTGCTAGAGCTACGGAGTTTGTGCTGTGTGTGGCGCTTTTGGCAGGGCATCCTGTTGAAAAAGACCAAGCCATATGGGATCAAATCCAATGCTGTGAAGTCGATCTTGTTCTTTGTGTATATTCACTCTGCAATGACCAGATCTAGCTCATGTCTTATCTGTCCCATACAACCGTCAGGTTTTGAAACATGGCTTCAGAGTGATAAGGACGAACATATCTGAGAAGATTTTGAGATGTGTTATCATGGGATGTTAGTTAGTACATCCCGTGGAGGACTTGAAATTTATCTCTTCGGTCCAATGCAATTTTGTTCAAGTCAAAGGTGCAGGGGGGGGGGGGAGTGCTGTCATCTATCAAAATGAGCTTGTTGTAGAGATATTCCTCCTGACCTGTACACTAGCACCATCACCATGGTGACTGTTGAAGGGTTTCCTCCCCCTCTCCAATCTCAGGCACCAGCAGGGTGTGCCAGACGGGTACTACAGCTTCACATCTGTGGAGAGGCAGCTTGGACCTGGGTTGTTCATGGCTCCTCTACAGAATGACAGACATATAATCAGATTGCTACTGGTACTATTGGTGCTGCAACTCTTCGCTGGCCGCTGAGGATGGGGACGGAGCGCTTATGGGAATGCCCCGAATGCTGTGATGTCGATTCCTAAATCAATCAATCAATCAATCCTCTACAGGATTTAGGCAGTTCATTGCCAACAGACTGAAACTCGGTGTCCTGCAGGAATCACAGGATGTAGGGAATTAACTGGACAGGTGTAAATATCAGATGGAAAAGTTCTTTCAGTTATAGGGGCAAATAGATCAGAGTAATAACGGCTGCAGCAGGATATAACTTTAGGATATAAAAAGTTAGGTATGTGTAACTCCTGCAAAAACATTAATGATACTAAATACCTTACAGCGAACTCCACTACTGCAAACATATATCCAAAAACAATAATAAAATCAAAATAAGTATACTACGACACGTCGATTCATTGTGTCGTAGTATACTTTTTATTTTATTATTTTAAAAAATGTTCCATTGTGATTTACGTTTGCCGTAGTAGAGTTCGTTCAAGTAGACAAATATTTTATACAGAACATTAGGTTGTCTAAACTTAGTCACAATCTGAGACATTGGTGTCCACAGAGGTAGAAAACACTCAACATAATTCAGGAGCCAGTCACTTTATTTTCAGGAGCCAGAATATTTTTTGCAATTGCAGGCTAAGAAAACTACTTGAAAATCCTGGTGCCATGGTGATTGGTGCCCTGGATTTTTCTACTCCTTGTGTCTACTATTGAAAATGTAGGGTTGTGGTTAGTATTATACTTTGTGGTTAGGATTATGATTAGAGTTTGTGGTTAGTGTTATGGTTGATATTACAGTTAGTGTTTGTTGTTAGGTTTATAGTTGGTGTAAGTGGTTAGTGAAATGGTTGGGGTCATGGCTAGAGTTTGTGGTTAAGAGTCATGACTAGAGTTTGTGGTTAGGGCAATGGCTAGAGTTTGGGGTTATGGTTAGGATTTGTGGTTGGTATTTTGGCTAGTTTGGTTAGAATTATGGCTTGCATTTGTGGTTAGTGTTATGGTTACGGTTAGTGATTGTTTGTGGTTAGGGTTACAGTAGAGTTTGTGGTTAAGTTTATGGTTAGTATTTGTAGTTAGGGATCTTGTTTTCAAGGGAAGTAGAAAAAAAAAGAGGATATCCGATAAAGAAAACACCACACGAGCATAGAAGAAAGGAGGGTTCACAATGAATCAGAGCTGAAGGGGATTGATGAGAGAAGAAGACGGTGTAGTCGTGTGTTCAGGTGACTTCAGTGCCAGACTGTTGAGTCTAATGATGGCCTCGTGTACAACAGGGGCATCTCAGGTGTTTCTCATGCCCACACAGCTTTCCCTTGGCTTGATTCACTGCAATTCTGCTCATGAGTCAAGAACCGACATCACAAGGAAAACACCCAACAGATACTCTCTATTTGTTATTGATTTTACTCATTTAAGGGAGCCAGTAGATTTGTAAGTTCCTCCATTGTCCTCTTTTATTTGTCCTTTTTCTCTTGACTGCCCTCATCCCTCTCTGCTGTTTATGTCATATTTTCTATAGGTTCTCCATACTTTTCTTCTGTTTGTTCTACATTCATCCTTCTCTCGTGTTTATATTATATTCTCTGTAGTTCTTTCATCTGTTTCTACTGATTTTCCATATTCGTTAATATACCCATCTTTCTCTTCTGATAGGTCTATATTTTTCTTATCTTGTCATCCTTCTCTCCTGTTAGTTACATATAGTTTGTTTTCTCATTACTTTATCTCCTTCTAAATCTTTCTTCTACATCCTCTGCCTGATCCATATTCAGTTTAGCTCCTCTATGTTTTCACTTACAATAGAAAAGGGCCATTTTACACGCGCTCAGGCGCATTGGACATATGGTGCCAGACCCCCCATGTGTATAGACAAATGGAAACTCTGTGGGTGGTGTGGTCAGTAGCATGCTGGCCGCCTTGACCTTCCAAGAAATTTCCTGGCACACACTAGGCTGGGTCCACCTGGAGGTCCAGGTCAGTGTGGGTTTGAACCCGCGGCCTGTGGGCGAGCATCTAGCTCCTTGGCTACCATGGTCCCCTGCTTCTCACTGATTTTTGTAGTTTTCTGTACCAGTCTCCCCATGTTTGTTCTTTATTGTTATAACTTTCTCCATACTTCTTTCCCTATGCTTGTTCTCCATTGTTATAACTTTCTTCACACTTCTCTCTCCATGTTTGTTGTGTGTTGTTATAATTTTCCCCACACTTCTTTCCTCAAGTTTATTCTTTGTTTTTATAACTTTCTCCAGACTTATTTCCTCAAGTTTATTCTTTTTTTTTATACCTTTCTCCACACTTCTCTCCTCAAGTTTATTCTTTGTTGTTACTACTTTCTCCACACTTCTCTCCCCATGTTCTTTGTTATAATAACTTTCTTCACACTTTTCTTCCCACGTTTGTTCTTTGTTATAACTTTTTCTCCCCACGTTTGTTCTTTGTTATAACTTTTTCTCCCCATCTTTGTTCTTATAACTTTCTATCCCCATGTTTGTTCTTTGTTGTTATAACTTTCTCTCCCCACTTTTGTTCTTTGTTGTTATAACTTTCTGTCCCCATGTTTGTTCTTTGTTATAACTTTCTCTCCCCATGTTTGTTCTTTGTTATAACTTTCTCTCCCCATGTTTTGTTCTTTGTTATAACTTTCTCTCCCCATGTTTGTTCTTTGTTATAACTTTCTCTCCCCGTGTTTGTTCTTTGTTATAACTTTCTCTCCCCATGTTTGTTCTTTATTGTTATAACTTTCTTCACACTCCTCTCCCCATGTTTGTTCTGTGTTATAATTTTTCCACACTCCTCTCCTCAAGTTTATTCTTTGTTTTTATAACTTTCTTCACACTTCTCTCCTCAAGTTTATTCTTTGTTGCTATAACTTTCTCACCCCATGTGTGTTCTTTGTTATAACTTTCTCTCCCTATGTTTGTTCTTTGTTATAACTTTCTCTTCCCATGTTTGTTCTTTGTTATAACTTCCACCACATTTCTCTCCCCATGTTTGTTCTTTATTGTTAAAAGTTTCTCTCCCAATGTTTGTTCTCCGATGTTATAGCTTCCTCCACACTTCTCTACCCAGGTTTGTTCTCCATTGTTATAACTTCCTTTACACTTCTCTTCCATTATTTGTGTACATTGGAAAGATTAACGTTTAGCGGATGAGTCTAGGGACATCTGAGGGACATTTCACTGCATACTGACAAGTTTGTGTCTGATCATTTTCATTCTCCTGGTCATAACAAATGCAGAAGATATATGCCATACTGCAGTTAAACCATCAAATGTCGGATGGAAAACATTGAATGTTTACTTCAGGCAGTATTCTTCCAGCAGTTCCTCAGTGTAACAGTACATTTGTCACTATCACTATCAAATTCTTGTGTGGTCCCTGTTCATGATGTGGGTATTACAATCACATGCAGGAAGGGAAAGTTAAGGCCATTGTGTTATGTATAAATGGACACCCTGAACCTCAGCTGGGGCAGGGGCCAGCTGGTTCTGTGCTGGTTGCATGAACCCTGTATAATAATTCTGTCATACATCCACATTGTACTTCCTGGATTATACACCATGGATTATTCACCATTGCAGGCCTGAAGCCAACTGGATCTCAAGGGTAGTGGAGTCCCAGGGAAGCAGTGACCACAAAGTGAAAAGGCCTCTGCCAAATATGGGGTCAGCACCATGAAAATGGTCTTTTTACTTTTTTACAAATGTCATGAGCCCTCTCGCAAGTCGTGGGTCAGTGATGTCCATGTTATTGAAGGCGTGTCTACTGAGTAACCGTTAGCTCAAATGAACAAGCTTCAACTAAATGACAAATCTGTTCAATGTCCATCAGTTATATGTCCAACTAAATGACAAATGTGTTTAAATGTCCATCAATTACATGTTCTACTAAAAGACAGATCTGTTCTAAAAGAGAACACTTGGGCTGCATATCTCAGATTGGACGAAACGCCAAAATTGTCTGAGGTTCACCGCATGGAATGTCACAAGATTGGAGGAAAGACCAATTGTCTGTGGCTCACTGCATATCTCAGGCTCAGATTGGAAGAAAGACTGAGATGGTCTATGGCTCACTGCATATATCAGACTCAGATTGGAAGAAAGACTGAGATTATCTGAGGCTCACTGCATATATCAGACTCAGATTGGAAGAAAGACCGAGATGGTCTATGGCTCACTGCATATCTCAGACTCAGATTGGAAGAAAGACTGAGATTATCTGAGGCTCGCCGCATGGAATGTCACAAGGACATCTAACCAGGCCACCATGTGGGTTCTGGCTTCTGTTGAGGGCCAGGCACCTTGCCACTCAGGCTGGGTCAGTGGGGTGCATTCCGTGTGAAAGAAATGGCTGTGAGTGAAATCACATTGGGACCATGGGATATCCTATGAGACTGCCTGTGGGGGATAACCCGGTCAACAAATGTGCAGGGAAGTAGTTGGATGTGTTGGCCAAAAGTGGCTCTGTGCTGTAAAGAGATGCAATGCAAATACTGTCAAAATATTTTATTTTAAAACTGTAGGATGAACATGGTAGATTAATTACCTTTTTCTCATATTCATGTGGCAATGTGTTCAGTTGCCCCCATCATTTTCCTGTACACATATATATACTCTTGTAACTGGAACCTTGTGGGCAGCTACACACTTCTGTGTATCTTGTGTTTACTGTTGTGACAGCTTCATTGATCACCATGGTCTTTGTTATTTGTTCCAGTGTCATTGCAGTGTATGTCATTGTGTTGTAACGTTTCACATTTGTGTGTGTTTGCTAGACCAATTGTGTTACTGGGGAAAGGAGCCTTCTAAACCAGGCCTGTTAGCAAACGACAGAAGAAGAAGAGCCAGGCCTGTTGGGCATTGTGCCAGCCCAATATTTGTGTAGACCAACTGGCACTCAGTGGGTGATTTGGGGGGCGCTCGCTCGCTTTGAACTCAAGTGTAGTCCATTCACATGCTACTAATTTAGTGCACAGAACAGATCTTTGCTAGTGGGTTAGCTTTCCCAAATACCAGTGTCCCTCGCAATCAGGCAAACCCACTCCGACTTCAGAGGTACTTGTAATTTACGTCTCGAAGCCAAGACGAGAAATAAACAATTTTGTCCAACTGTCCGGTGTAGGGATTGAACCACTTACCTCAGCATCAGCACACCGGATGTTTGCGAACGCATGTTCTTACCCATTCGGCCATGCTGATCTACACTCAGTGGGTGATGTAGCACACCGGTTGCTTCTACTTGCCAGGACATATCCTGATACCTATTTTAGGCTGGACCGACATGTGAGCCCAGGTAGGTTAATCTAAAAAATCCACCTCTGGGATTTGAACATGTGACACAGGGCCAACCAGCAAGTATGCTAGCCACTGCGCTTCTTCTCACATGTTCTTTTAGCAATACATCTGTTACTGTATGCTTTATATACATCCTCTTTTCAAACACATGCAGCCACACACACACACGTCCATCTACTTTTGTGTGCACTTTATTTAAGCTTGGATGAACCCAGCCAGTGCCTGGTTTCTTTCTGTTGATTATCATAAAACATTGCCCAGGTGCTTTTATCCTATGTATATGTCACATGTGATGGACTTATGTTTTATGCTGACATGAATATCTCCACACTCACAGTGAGGCCCCATTGCCAGTCGTGGAGGTGGCCTTCCGCAACCACAATGAAGCAGACCAGTGGTGCCCCTTCTTAGAAACTCTGACGGATGCAGAAATGGAAAAGAAGATCCGAGATCAGGACAGAAATACAAGGTATATTTTTGTTTAGTTTAGTCAACGGATCAATATCACGGCACACGGGTGTAACCCACAAGTGCTCCGTACTACTCCTAACTTAAGCATGAGCCCGGAGAAACTCGGTGCACGAACTCTGTCGCACTGGCGAGGATCCTGAAATACTTTGGTAGATTTTTAACTCAAAATTTTGCCCGGGCAGCGCTGTTAGGCTACTCTTTTTCGATTTCCAACTGTCAAGGGATTATTTACGTGCGCAACAATACACACAGGCGTCCGATCTCACTACCCAGAGATCAGGGGAAATTTTATTACTAGAAGTCCACGTGAAAAAATCCCGGCCCTCACCGGGGCTTGAACCCGGGACCTCCTCCAGCACTCGAGGCAGAACAATACCTCGAGACCACTCAGCCCCCCCCCCCCCCCCCCCAATATGCAAGGTACGATGGACAGCTGAATGTAGTTGTATGTTTGATACAAAATTTGTTATGAAATAGCATCCTCTTCGCCATTTTGCAACATGATAATTCTGCAAGACTACTTGTTTTCACCCGAGCATTCACAGCTCACATCAGTCAGAAACACTCACTAATAGACACTCTTCTGCTCATTATCATAATGTGCCATGCTGGTAAGCACGGTCGGCATGTCTTACCTTTTCACGCAGTCACCAGTCGTGGATCAGCTTTGAGTTCTTGTTCCAACCATGCCATGTGGTCTAGCCATCCAGATATTTACTTCTCTGTCTTCCCTTCAATTCTGCCAATTGTCACCAAGTTCTTAAGTTTATTTCTTCTCATAGCGTGCCCAAAAAAATTTGTCTACGTCTAATTTCTCTAATCAGTTTGCGGTTTTCATTTGCTTCTTGTAGGATTTGCTCATTTGTTTTTCTGTCTGTAGATGATATTATAAACTTTCCTCAGAAACCACATTTCCTCTGCCATTAGATTTTTTCAGCTTGTCTGCTCATCGTCCCCATTTCACATCCATACAAGAGTACGGGTGGTATGTAGCACTTCAACACTTTTTCTCGTTGCACCTGATATCAGTATGTTTTTTTTTGCGAAAGGCTTCCTTTGCAATAACGATTCTTGTTCTAATCTCTTCAAGGCATCTCCCATCAGATGTTATGACTGTTCTGAGATAGTTGTACTGGTTCACTTGTTTAAAAATATTCCCATATATCATTATATTACATTGTGGTATTTCTTTCTTCTTTGAGACGACCATAATCTGTATCTTCTTACATTCTAATTCTAACCCTAGTTGTTCACTGTGCGCATCTACTAAATGTTGCAGCTCCTGTTCATTGTCTGCATATCTCATGTTATTGATGTTGCACCCCCCAATGGTGATTCCTTTATCTTGTAAATTTTAAAATATATTTTCACTGTATATGGAACATAGATTTGGAGACATAACACATCCCTGTCACAATAACACATCCCTGTCGCAAACCTCTCTCCATGGGGGATTATCGGGTATATATTTGTATAGACCATGTGTGGAAGGGACCATGAATGTCCCACAAGACTACTCTCTCTGTGTCTGGAGGTGTCAAGACCTGTGGGGAAGTAGTTGTGGCATGTGATGGATGATGTGGCCAGTATGCCGTTGACTGATTCTACTCCCCATCTCCAGTAGTTGTGGCATGTGATGGATGATGTGGCCAGTATGCCGTTGACTGATTCTACTTCCCATCCTCCAGTAGTTGTGGCATGTGATGGATGATGTGGCCAGTATGCCGTTGACTGATTCTACTTCCCATCCTCCAGTAGTTGTGGCATGTGATGGATGATGTGGCCAGTATGCCGTTGACTGACTCTACTTCCCACCTCCAGTAGTTGTGGCATGTGATGGATGATGTGGCCAGTATGCCGTTGACTGACTCTACTTCCCACCTTCAGGTCCCCATTTCAGGCTGGGTCAACCTGGAGCCCGGGTCTGTGGTAAAAAGCCCAGACTCGAAGGGTATTTGAACACATGGCCACCAGGATGGTAGGCAAGTGTGCTAGCCGCTGGGCTGCTGCAGGTCCTAACACTGGCCACGTCACACTTCAGGGCATTGTTGGGGGTACTAGTGGTGACCTGTGTAATACTGACCACAAGTGAGGACACAAGACATTTGGCTAATCCACACACAGCTGGTGTGACAAGTTGATGTGTATGCTGACGGGGAGGTTCAGGAGAACAGAGCACCTATGGACGTGATGATGGTCTTCAGTCATCACTGACCACAAACCACTTAGAGATTTTTCAGGGGTACTAAAGGTAGCCAGTGTATGCCACAAACCATTCAGAGCGTTCTCAGGGATACTATAGATAGCCAGTGTAGCCACAAACCATTCAGTGTTCTCAGGGATACTATAGATAGCCAGTGTAGCCACAAACCATTCAGAGCGTTCTCAGGGATACTATAGATAGCCAGTGTAGCCACAAACCATTCAGTGTTCTCAGGGATACTAAAGGTCGCCAGTGTAGCCAGAAACCACCCAGAAATGTCTCTGACACTAAACATCTCATGTTCCATTCAGTCGTGAACCCTAAGGGTCCAACACTCCTTCCCCAGCACAAGTTATTTAGTCAGAAGACTTATAGGACATTTTTATACACATCACTCCATCGTAAATCTAGCTTTGTGCCTGCCTGTACACTTATTCTATGGAAATTAATATTGTGGCTTCCCCCTACCTTTCACACCCTTATTTATAATTTAGTGGCATAATGATGGGTACTTAGGTGTTGTTGTTTTTTTTTGGGGGGGGGGGGGGGCAATTAATTTACAGGAGTATTTAACACACATAGATGGTGTTACATATTATTAATGTGCATTATGTTATTTCCTCAGGCGAATGCGGAGGTTGGCAAACACTGCACCCACCTGGTAGAGTAGAGCTAGAACCACCAGCCTGTCTAGTCCACTCTTCACACACGACGGCCTGTCTGTTCCCAGCAGCAGATCATATTGCCATAGACAAACACAACATGATCTTTAGAGGACTCAATGGAAACAACAGTTCCTTTAGGTTTCAATAGAACCTATAATTTCTGGAGATTTAAATGTATTGAATGTTTCCCGAAGATGGAGTTTTGACAATAGTTCATGAGTGTTCACTAACAACTGTGGTCCTAGAGGTTCAGTATATTAAATAGCTCCTGGAGGTCACAGTGTGTACAACACTTCCAGAAGTTTGCAGTAGAAGCCCTTGAAGTTTCAGTATAAAGAATAGTTGCTGGAGGAAACCAGTTTGCCCGGGGTTTCCATTAAACAGTTGCTGGAGATTTCAGCAGAACCCAGAATACTACTGTAAGGTCAGTAGAAATGTGATCTGAGAGGTTTGCTGGTGTATAGGGAGGTATGTTACATTTGTTGCATGTCCTTTCCAGAATGTTGCAGTCAACCCCAGCATTTATTGGCAATTTTATGTTGAGTAGCTTAAGGAAATTATGGCATGGAGGAACATCGGTATCAGAAATAATTGGCAGCACAGCATGGACTATAAGAAGTTTAAGAAAGTATGTCTACTTAGAACAGGTGACCAGTTGCAGGATATAAATCTCCAATAGATAGTGCAATAACAAGGATGTTATGATCTTCCAGTTTAAACAAATACAAATGTAACACAAATTCTATGTGAACACTTTTTTCAAGTGAACAAAAAATCTACAGAGATGGAAATAAAGATGTCATGTGAAATGAATTGAATGCAAATTCAGGAATAAATAGTATAATATAGGACATTCACATACAAATATGACTTGTGTGTAAACAGTGAAGACACAAGCAGATGTATGAATATAAAGATACCATTAGAATGAGTGGAAACAGGGATGTGACATTTCACACACAGAATATGGACACCTAAAGAAATGTTGAATCTGCACAATAGGTTTCCCTCCACCAGGTTCTGGAAGTTTCAGTAGAAAAGAAGTTCCTAGAGCCTGCCGCTGTGCTGTCATTGTCAGATTTGTGACAGTGCTACACTCGGCTAGTATCTCTATAACCAGACTTTAACAGTTGGAACGAGGGTTTGGGATCATCAGTGTTCTTGTTTTGTTTGCTGGTTTTGTGTTGAGTGAAGTTTTGGTTCTTACGTCCCATGCATTGGCAGTCAACCTATCAGAACCCCTGAAAAGGACTTGAGGCTTGTGGGGTGAGGTTGGTGTACAGACACCCCCCCCCCCCCCCCCCCCCCCCCTTCCAAATACCATCTCCACAGGTTCGAGATCTTTCCCTCTCCAAGCTGAGAAACCAGTGGGTGTGTGCAGGGCCAGTACTGAAACTTCGCATTTGTGGACAGACAGTAGGATCTAGCGAGGTCGTCATTCTCGCAGCACATGGAGGCTGGCTGGGATTGGGTCCAGGATTCCTCTGCAGGTTTAGGGATGTTGTTGTCAGCAGACCCAGATCCATTGCCGAGAGGGGGTGCTATTGATCTGTGTTTTTCTGGCTTTGAAATATTAGCATCCCAACACACAACCTGTATCTTGAATGTTTGTGACGTAGAATGATAAAACAAGAACTCTGTCCTGGAACTGATATTTGCAAATATGTAAACAAAGAATGCTAGTGGTGAATCTCACATGGATCCATGAAAAGATAGCACTCTAGTAAGAGAATATACTTTACAATAGTTCTGTTGTAATTGAAATATGTACTTTGATCAGTGTTGTATTTTAATTGTGAAATAAACAAACATACATTCATGGTAGTCTGTGGTTGTTTGTTCTTTTTAAAATAATCATGAGCTCCCAGCCTAAAATAGGTCTCATAATATGAGAAGATATGGGGTCTCAGAATATGAGATGTCTCAGAATATGTTCTGGGGAGTAAAGGTGGCCAACTTGATACTAACCACATCACATATTGACATATTGAGTCCTGATTGGTCTAGAAAACAATGGGGCTAGCACTAAATATCCAATAAGCCTGGAGGTGTGGAACAGGCTGGTTGACTTTAAAATGGAATAATTGTTTCTTCAGATTTGCAATTGGCCAATAGCATACAGTCTTGCTCATGTCTGTTCTTGGAACCACTCAAAACCCCAGAATTAAATTTTAACATATGGTTATGACTCCTGGACAAATGGTAGGCAAGCCAAAATAACACCATGATTCCTCAGATGTGGTTTTACAGAAGAATGTTGACAATTGGTTGGACAGGCAAAATAAGTCATCTAGTTTGAAAGAAGGTAAGACTCAAAGACAACTTATCACAATCAACCAGAAAGAGGCAGGTGTGATTATACTGGGGAACACATTGGAGCCACCTAGACTGATGGTTCCCATCCTCAGAGAGATGGTCAAGGTGTGATTACACTGGGGGGCACCTAGACTGATGGTTCCCATCCGCAGAAAAAAAGTCGACAGGGTCGACTTCATCGCACAGGGTTTTTTCCCATATGGCACACGAACTCCGTAGCTTTTAGCGACGACCCACAGGAGTCTCCGAAACATTTAACTCTTAAACCGAAGGGTGCGGCCCGGAATCAAACCCACAACCTTCGGAGCACGAGTCAAACGGCTTGACCACTTCACCACAGAGACTCCCGATGATATCCATCCGCAGAGAGATGGGCCAGGTGCCATTCCTCTAAGACCTTCCTCACAAAGTCATCAAATAAAATAAAACATCAATATACACACTTACGTCTAATCATGGATGTGTTTTATTTAATTCATTACACAGCGAGTGACAGAATATTTCATAAGATCCTGAAAACTGCTGGGCTATTTAGGGAATTAACATGACACATTATTTTGTTTTATGGCCATTGGTAAAGTTATGTCATACTAAAGTAATGAACATAGTATTAATTTTTGATTCAATACTAACAAGAAATCTTGTACCACATCATTGCTGGTTTAAAATCATTGGTCACATACCATTAATGGTTTAGGGTCATAGGTCACATACTATTGCTGGTTCAGAGTCACGCCAAATAAAAAAGGTTAAATAAAAACTGTTGTAAAACCATAAATTATGTGTACGAGTTTAATTACTAGAACTGGGAACCAATGACACCAAAAATGTTAAGATAAAATAAATAAGCTTAGAGAAAAACAGGGTTGGATAATAATGCAATGTCATGGCAAGATGCCAGGTTTCTCAAAATTGTGAACCATAAAATGATGTGGAACCATCAATGAGTTGTGAACCCGCCACCTGTTCAGAAAAATACAACAGCACAAATTAAGAGTACATTATGACAATAGCTGGGCCCCAAATGATTAATTCAGCTCTAGTCTAGTTTGTGCAGGATCACTTTCAGTACACATGACTACCCCACAGGTGCTGCAGTCTCCTCCCATACATCACGCAGGAAGAATCTCAACTTCCAGGATAAATGAACTACTAACACTAAGCTCCTTCGTTCCAGAAGATTTCACAGCAACTATCCAACGGGGCAAGACAAAATAACCAGCTCAACATATATATACACTCATAGAAAACAATTGCTGCATTGCACGTTAAAATAACTAGCCAGGGTTCTTAACTCTTTCAGCCTCATAAGATTTCACAGCAGATTTCAAAAGGGTACAATAATCATAGTGAAATACGACTGCATTACTTTCACGGAGGCCACATATACACATATGTTTAAAACCTAGTCTTGTATGTTAAAATGATGTCTTAAGCATATTCATACCAAATATGAAAAGTGCAATAACTACGTACGTGGCATGGAGCACAGACAGGCACACATAGTGTGCTGCCTGGGACACCAAGCATACAAGACCACATGTACTGCCGAGTGAACACAGGATTTAACTGGGAAGCTTGATACAAGCAAAGACTCACGGAGGTAGATATAAGCTGAAGTTTTGACAAAGTTAGGTGCCAACCCCAGCGTTTTTTGACTGATTTCTTGGCAAGCCTATGTTCAGTAGTTTGCATTGCTTTCTTTGTAAGGGAACCAACGCAAGGTGGTCAATGATAAAGACAGGCCAAAACATTGGCTTGTATGTATCTGTGTTTGGCTTTCTTGTAGCCCAGCTTCCCAGTTCTGTCCATTCAGTGTCCAGCTTTGTGTGGACTCTACATCATGTTGCTTGTTACACACATACAACAGCTGATCACATCTGCTGTGCTGTTAGGGGCTGAAACAGTGACAAGGATGGAAGACCTGTCTGTAGCAGGTTTATTTCCTGCCTGTTGTGGTAACTGTCCCCCTGATTACATTTTATACACATATTCCCCCTTATAACCATGCTTGACAACATTTGAGTTTGGAAAAACAATACTTGGAAATGCTTGTTACACTTTACCAGAATATCAAAGCTCAAAGAGGAACCATCCAACACTAAACATAGACAATATTTGACATCTGATAAGTTTGCTCAGAAAACACAAAATAATGTTTTATTTAGGTAGTGAAGGGACACAGATTCAACATGACCCTGCCTTTGGTGATTCATAAAATATCCAGACAATACCAATGAATGGTGTAATGATCATTTTCAGACACCCAATATTTCACTCACTCTCTCACAACATGAACATACGATTTCTTCATCAGCGATCAAGATGAATTATATAGCTGATAGATACTTGCAGGTGTCACTAAATGATCTTTTGCCAAAAGGACAACCCAAGCATCGCTGAGTCTTTAATAATAACAGATGAATAATTATGCAGGTCTGGTTCACACATATAGAAGAGGTCAAGAGATGAATGGATAGAGACATATCAGAACCCGCTATTTGACATATGTAAACATACTGAAAAATTCCAAATATCTTGGGTCATTAATTACCAACAATGGTGACACAATGAAGGAAATTAAAAGACAAATATCTATTGCTCTTCCGAAACTAAAACAACTGAATAAATTGTGGAGAGGGACAGACAGAACTACAAAAATTTACATCTCTTCCATTGCAACATACGCCTGAAACCTGGACATTTACTAAACAAGATAAATGCCTTTGAATATAAATGTTATATATGGGTTCTAAGAATATCTTGGATGCAAAAAAAAAAAAAAATGCATCCACATGACAAGATCTGAATACTGAAGAAGGTTGACTACTAAAGACGATGAAACAAAGAAAATTGAAATATTATGGTTACTTGAAATGTCAAAGTTTGGAGAGAAAAGTCATGGAGGGGTATATGCTGCCCAGGAAATGAGGACGAGGAAGGTCAAAGATATAAGATGAGTGCAGGATGTGGCAGATGATCTCCAGATGGGTGTATCGGACCCAGGATATCTTGCTTCTGACCGAGAAGTTTTCCGGAAGATTGTTATGGGAGCGAAGTTCAGCAAGGGACATGCTACTGAATGAATGAAACACACTGGACATTAAAATTGTTACTCTGTGAATGGCATAACCTACTGAAATAAACAAGCGTGGAGTCACTCGGACAGTAAGCTTAAGTGTAGAGCCTGACACCTTGTAGACAAGGTTGCAGGTGTCCCAGTGGAGATGGCCTGGCCGTGTCTGTAAATTGGCAGGGAAGAAGGCTGGCATAGGGGACCAAACAACACAAGGATCAAAACCTCATGGGTGTTGAAAAGCTGGCTGCAATGACAACATTAACTCATTCTGTACCACACGATGCATGTTTATTAATTATAGTTTTCTTCCCATCACTGCTCCATCAACCCAACCGTTACATGAACCCACTCTATCAAAGGTGTTAGTTACTCACTGTGTCTCTTAGTGCTATAATTTTAGTCCTATAGACCCATCATTATGTATCAGGTCCTCTGCATTCTACAATCACTCTGAACATGGCCGACCCAAACAGATTCTTGATTGTGTCAGCCCCCCTTGTCTCATGCATGTTTATGCCCCAGGTGTCTTCAATGTCTTGTGCCCATCTTCATGATGGCTGACCCTGGCCAGTTCTTCCAGGAACCACATGGTCCAGACACATGTTCCTTCCCAACCACTGCCATGTCTCATTTGAGCAACATAGCTCAGTTTATGAGCCAGTTTTCTTTCATGTTCAGATCTTGTAGAATGCCAGAATTTTTCTTCTTCTTGGTCCACAGTATTCTAAGCATTGTTCTTTAATTTAAGTTCACAAGCCCCAGTTTACTTCTTTAGTGATTGCGAACTGGTCCAAGACTCACATCCGTACATTGCCACAAACAAAACACATGTTCACAAACAACAAGAGACCCAATATAGACCTAACCAGATTATTTTCAAGAAACTATGGCTGACGAAAGGAGAAGGTAAAATAACAGAGGCCCTGGACAATAAGAGTTAAGCTACTGCACAGGGGCTGAACACTAACTCTGAAACAAGCCGCAGACAGGGCAGTGTGGAGAACTCACGACTTGATCACATCACCCAGGGTCAAAAGTAGAACAAGACTAGAGTAACAACTGATTCATGACTTCTCATGAGGCTGCTTTGAGGAGGTTAGGGGTCAGCTCCTAAGTGTTCAAGTCATGCTATGTGTGCAGTCCTACTGCCAAGATGAAATTCGTCATCTTTGCTAAACGTGCTTCAGCTCAGAACTCCCCAGCCATGTCTGGCAGCGTAGAGTTCTGAAGTTGAGTAGTCCTGAAGGATGTGATCAGGGTTTGAACTCCAGTTAAACATGGGAGACTCTGAGATGGTATAAACCTCCTAGTAGTTTCACCTGGTCACTTGTCTGTGTGGGAGACTGAGATTTCTCTATGTCTATACTTTTCTTCCATAGAAATGAACTATAAACCTGATGTTCTGACTCGTGGAAATGTTTTATCTTTGAGATTGTGAAATGTCAAAAAACATGTCTAGATGTTTATAACACCAAGGTAAGAAATCACCATTCTCTGACTGAAAGAACAAACAGCTCAACAGCTGTAATTAGCAAAAACAGAATACAGCTACAAATTCCTCCACTCTCCTTTTTAAAAGGTGTCTATCAGCCCTAACAATTCAGGTCTTAATAAGCCTCAACAATTGAGAACTATAAAATTTTAGCTATTTGGAGTAAAGATTTGATATCAGCTTATATCTTACAAATATTTATGTTGAAATAGTCACTCTTTATCTCTTCTCCCCTTATGTCAGTGCCAACTAATACTTATTCATACTACTTTAACAGCCTTAGAGGTTTCCAATCAACCTCAACATATTACCTTGTGCTAATTAATAGACTAGACACCTGTGAAATACTGTCTGACACTCATGATGATGATGATGATGGTGATGATAATGTGTGGCATTCACCATACCAGACAACGTCTACAAATATAACACACAAACAACATGCCGATGTACAATGATGAAGTCTGCTATTCCCGATGTGTTAACACAAATATTCCCAGAAAGCCCAATATAGCATACTGTGGAGAGAGAAAACAAACAAGTTATTCAGTTCTGCTGCTGTTCCACTTATAACTGACAATATATACATACACAGTATTTCAAATAGAACATAAGTGTTTCAAAAAGAACATAAGTGTTTTGAAGGCGTGCAGCATTAGTGAAGAGCAGCTGGCTTGCCAAGTGGCTAGGAGATGGGTTCTCCTTCGTTAAGGTGTGGATTTTTCTCTGTCGAGGGGCAAAAAGAAAACCCTAACCTGCACAGTTCGCGCCGACTGCGCTAGCCAGGCCCCCATAGGCAGCAGATGACAGTGACAGTAGAAACTGGAGCTGTGTATTAGGAGATAATGAGATGCAAAGTTTCATAATTCCTCGCCATACAGAGCTGAGGGTTCCAAACAGTCGCAGGCGACTTGGAAGAGGACACCTTTACGTTCATTTTGACGGTGTGAGGTGTTGGATGTTCAGAAAGCAATGACAAATTACTGAACTACCATTGCCAGCAAATTACAAAAGGTACTTGCATATCCTTTTAAGGACATCGCAGTCAACCCCAGCATTTGTTGGCTGTTTGTAATTTCTTGTAAAATTTATGTTCAATAGTTTGCGACTGCTTTCTGAACGACTGTCACTCATACCATTGTATGAAACACCAACGCACGGTGGTTTACTGCCTAATAGTCAGCAACTGTGCTTTGAACGCAGTATGCAGGATTACGTATTGTATCTGTAATCCCTTCGCCACAGGGCTGGTATATCACAAATGATAAATGCTGGGGTTGAATGCAACGTCCAGTAAAGGACATGCCACTAACTTGAACAGTTTGAGTCACTTCTGCTGCTTGGTATCCCCCAATGGAGTACAGACCCTGATTCTACTCAAGCCAAGCCCTCTTATACTTTGCTATCTCATGCAGCTCCTTCATGGCCTCCCTAAATTATTCATCAGTCTTTAACTCCATTTTCCATGTGTTTTAGATATCCCTCTATTTTTTCTCTCCCGTGGGTGTATACTTTATACCATTATCTCAGTGTGCATTCTATCCAATGCCAGCTTCTTTTCCACTCTGTTACTGTTGATGCAAAATACATCAGATGAGAAGATAGATCTTACTCAGTGGAGGGGGTGGGGGGAGGAGGAGGAAGAAGACACAGCATCAAGGGAAAAACAAACAATAACACTGGGAAAATTTTATTTTACCCATTCAGTTTAAGCATAAACATAAGGTGGGTATGAATTAATTATATTTGGTCAATATAAATAAAAGACAGACAGGTGCAAGAAAATATATTCACTCAGTGTATATAAAAGAATAATGAGATATCTTTAATGTAAATAAAAGAGGGGCAAACTATCCAGTATATACCTGAATGTGTGTGTGTGTGTGTGTGTGTGGAGAGAGAGAGAGAGAGAGAGAGAGAGAGAGAGAAGGAGAGAGAGAGAGAGCAAGAGAGAATATCTATTGTCAGTGTAAACAAAACAAGACAGAATCTATTCGTTCTGTAGGAGAAGTGAAGCTAACACAAGGTGCAACTATACTATCAATAAATATTGGCCAGTCTATTCAGTCACAACATAATTTCCTAAACTCACCTTAAATTTAGGATAATCATTCATCAGAATAGTAACAATTCCAGCATACGGTAAAAATCTGCAGGAGTGAGAAATATTTGACTTTTATGTAATGTTAAATCAGATTACCTTTATTTTAAAAAATACAACACACACACACCAGAGAAAGTGAAATACATAAGAGACTAAGACATGACGCCTACAGAGTTAAAGGGTAATATACCAGATAATATACATTGTAAGGCCACATCAGGCACAGACAGGGAGATACATGGCCATCATTATATGGCCCACACGACAAATAAATGACAGAAGGGAACCAAAATAAACAAGCAGGAAAGAAGAGAGAAAAAAAACATACATCTTGGCTACATCATGAGATGGGAAAAATCGGAACATGTGATAACTGGAAAGATTGATGCAATGAGAGATAGAAGAAGACAGCGAGAGAAGATTATTAAGTCATTATTCACAAGGAAAGGTGTCAGTATACACACTGATGTATGCTGCTGGAGATCTCAAGAAGCATGATCGCCTATACCAGTCATCAAGGTACTTGATGATGATGATGATGATGATGAAGCATATATAGATACAGAAGCCATAAGACAGGCTACATAAATCTTTAAACGTATCTAAGAAAAGACTGACAAATAACAAAGCGGCACAGAAATAAATATAATTCATGCTGTTTTCTTCTTTCTGTCAGGGTAGCTTTTTCTGCTTCTTTCTGTCTATCATATGTCCTGTGGACCATAGCAATGATGGCTCTTATCTCCATCATTCTGTTTTGACCAAATATTACTGTGTGTATCATCCTTTATCTTTGTAAGGGCCCTGTCTTGGTCTCTTGTTTATTTTGCTTTATTTGGTTTGTGTATATGTGAGTTTAACTCTCTTCAGCTTGCATGTGAAGTGAAATATATATTGCTGGAAATTGGAAAATGATGAAAAATTGTTGATATTGGGTCAGGATTAGGCGTTTGTTTGTACACCTCTCTCCCTATTGGTTTCAAATGTTTCATGTTTCTCTACTTATTGTTCTTATTAGCTGCTTGGCAATTGTGATGCTTGTTGCTGCACATAAATTGTTGCTGTCTTGATCCCTTCATTTGCTAGTTTGTATGCTTCTCATCACCAGGTAAAAGAAAGAAAAGATGTATAGCAGACCATAAAGATGGGCAGAATTAGAAAGAAAAATATAACAAATGGAAACTTACGCTTTTGCTCTCCCCACAACATCCTTCTTCTCCAGCCACAACTGGCCCTTGGCATACAACCCCCTGTCATCAACAGAATTATTGTCCCCCTTTGTCAGGAATCGAACATATCCATCTTCTCTGCAACGATAAGGACATCCTATATTTACAGCGATGCTCATATTTATGCAGAAATACACATCATTGCTTCCCTTAGTAAGGAATTTTCTTGTAGAATAAGATTAACAAAAGTATTGATACATACAATTAACTTAATTGTTTCATTTTAAGAAAAAAAAAACAACCCATACACATTGCACTCTCTCTATCTTTCTCCAACTTGTGTTGAATTTTGCAGTTAAAATTTTTTAGTGTGACAAAATGCTTCAGTGATCAATGGGGAACTCCAAATTTGTGTGGCAGGTATAAAATGATTGAGGTGTTTTAAAAAAAAAAATACAAAGAAAAGGTTTTCATGCTTTGACTGCACTCAAAGACAGAAAACACCAACAAAAAGAGTGCTAGCAAAGGCAAAATACAGAGCATGGGAGGATGAGGTAGAGAAAGGACACAAAAATTCAAAAGCAGACGCATACATGAAATTAAAGACAATACTATAAGGAATGGAATGAAAAGATCAGGAAACTTTGTACCAGTCCAGGGGTTGAAATAATTGACAAATATTGTGGTTCTGGCAGATTTCCTAAGAAAAAAGGTCCTGTTCAAGCGAGTGCCCCAAAACAAAAGTATCAATGTAGACGCGTGGAATATAATGATCAGAACAGCCAGAAAAGCCCAGAGACTGACATAATTGATGATAAATGATGGTAATAATTTGTTTCCTATAGCTTTTCTACAATAGAGGCAATGGTCAGTCAGGTGGCAGATCAGCTTCTCTATTTTCTGTTTGAAGCTTAAACATAAGGTCAGAAACAGACAGTCAATTTCATGGCAGACATGCTTACCTCTCATGAACTTTAAGGACTCTATGAACAATGGGAATGTCTCTGCCTTCAATCTTAAACACAACAATCTCTCCAACACGGATTGGCTCCTCTCTGTAATTGGTCAGCAACAGCAGGTCACCTCTGTGAAATGCTGGCTCCATGCTACCACTGGAATGTTACCAAAAAATATTTAACTTCTAGACAGAATTGTAATATTCAGAAGTTCAGTCATTATATCAACATGTGCCATGCCAGTAAGCGTGGGGGGAGGGGGTCATGTTTCACCTTGTCACACGATCACTGATGTCGTGGATCAACTCTTGTGTTCTAGTCATGATTGGTGGCATGGTAGGGGTATCCCCTATCAAAGGAGAAGGTGCCTCCTTCCCTCCGCTAGCCTTTGGGACACCAAGCCATATGTGCAGGTGGTGGATGAAGTTGAAGAGCAGCCGACAGATAGTTGTATGTTACTATCTCCAATTTCACGACGGTAGGCAGAGGATATCTTTCTTTTTGGGAGACAATGGCTACGGACATCGACCATTAAGGTCACTGCTAGGAAGGAAATCAAATGGCAAACTACCTTCTATACAGATGCCAAGAAATCCATGTTTTGCAATTTCACAGAAAATCAGTCATCATACAGGCCTTCACATTTGCCTTAAAACATATGAATGAACAGAGGGGAAGAGTACAGAGAGTGATAGAGCACTTTATACCAAGCATAAACAGTATGATACTGTCATCAGCTGTGCTAGTGCAGTTCCCATCACACTGGCCTGCCAGGGCGGTGGTCATGTGTTTGAGTCCTCTTTGAGCAGGGATCATTTTAAACCTGACTTGTGCTCCCAGCTTGATCCAGCCTAAAACAGTTAAAAAGGAAGAAGTATAGGACCTTAGCCGGTCACCGTGGCGAATGGGTTACGGACGCAGTTCATGATCCCGCATACCCGCGTTTGAAACAAAGCTGCAAGCATTTGGCAGCAGACTGCATTGCGCTGGTTTTTACGAAATGGTATGGGTGCTGGTCATTCAGAAAGCAATGGCAAACTACTTAATGTAAACTAGCCAAGACATCAACAACAGCAAAAAATGTTGGTGTTGACTGCAAATGTCCTGTAAAGGATATACAACTAATTTTTTTTAAAATAGGTCTTTTATACAAGCCTGAAAGCACACTGTACCTACAGTGCTAGCCCACATGTTTATAGAGTGACCAGCACTACAGTCAGAGATGTGGTCAGTGTCATGGCAGCCGGCTTGACCTCCCAACACACTCCCTGTTACCCATTTAAGATTGGGGGGGGGGGGGGTACCTGGGAGCCCAGGTCAATAAAGAAACATGTGATTCTGCCCCGATGTGAATTAAACCCATGAGCCCCAGGCTTACAGGCAAGCACCTAACCACGACGCAGCCTAAAACTCCCCAGCCTAAAATAGCTACCTGGAAATAATCTAGGTAGTAAAGGCAGCCAGCGTGACGCTTGTATCACCTACTGAGTGCCCACTGGTCTACACAAATATGTGGCTATCATCATATACTGTGTAGGTCGGCATGGCTGAATGGATAAGAACATGTGTTCTTAAACATCGGGTGTGCTGATGCTGAGGTAAGGGGTTCAACTCCTACCACAGACAGTTAGACTAAAATGTTGACCTATCATCCTTGACTTGGGGACATTAATTACAAGTACCTCTGAAGTTGGAGTGGGTTCGCCTGATGGCAAGGGACAATAGGTAAAGCTAATCCAATGCAAAATTCAGTCCATCATTGTTCAAAGTGAGCAAGCGCAAATAAAAATCATATACTACTATACACTTGCAGGCGTGAGAAAGGGGTTCTTTACTTTACTAAACAAACTGCCGCAGGGGTTTGAAGTGTGAAGGATCACTGCCTACAGAAATGCCCGTCCAGAACAATCAGATGATCAACTTCAGTAGCCATTTTATGAGAGTAGGCCAACCTTGACTTGTGTCACCCAGCTTGCAGTTGTAGAGAAGCACATGTGTCTCCTGAGCTATGCCAGGGCTCCCAAGTTAGACAAGTCGGCAGGGGATAAGGATTAGACTCAAACACAAACCTGCCGACTTCCAGGTAGCTTGTGGACACTTACAAGCCAGGACAAGCAGATCCAACTGAAATAGCTATTCATATCTGCATTCATTGTGCCATCAGTTTTACAAATGTTCTGAAATACATATATTAACTGTATTTCATACAACTGATACAAAATACAAAGAATTTACAAAATTTAAACTTGTAACTTTGACTCTAAAAATGAGTATTCTTGTCCATGTCTCTGTACATTACAGTAATACAGAGTCAATGTAACATATGATAACCTTCAAATTTAATTTGCAACTCAGGTGTTTAGTTGTGAGAAACTGTTTAATACTGAAACTGTTTAATACTGTTGAATGTTGCTTTGGCTATTCCAATTCTCTTTCTCAGTTATGTGAGCCCACTATTAACTAAACTACAATAATTCTACAGTGGTGCATTATGAAAATGACAATCTTTGCAATGGGGTTTCCAGCTCAATCACACAAATCCAATAAAATCTTACCTGAGCACCACCACGATGGGGCTCTCACTGCCTGTGACAACCATGAGGCCTTTCCAAATCATTAAAGCTGACGACACAATCATGCCAAAGTTGAGAACTTGGTAGTACAACTGTAGACAAGATACAACCATATAAGAGTCAGTCCACTATCCAATAAACTTGTCTATTTCTTGTAACAGTGCTATAATGGATGTGTAATCATTAAAGCCTTTCGCCGATCTCTAGCATGTAAAAACTCAACCAGAGCCACTCAAATGATTCTCAGTTAGGTTTGACTAGAATTTTGTATATCAAATTAAGTGCTGTTTCTCTTTAGTCTGTTACTGATATAAAATGGCAGTCTCAGAGCAGATGCTGCCACTGGGGTGTGTAATGTATGCCTTCATGTATTATAGGCTATGGCATGAGATGGGTGTGTAATGTATGCCTTCACGTATTATAGGCTATGGCACGAGATGGGGTGTGTAATGTATGCCTTCATGTATTATAGGCTATAGCATGAGATGGGGTGTGTAATGTATGCCTTCATGTATTATAGGCTATGGCATGAGATGGGGATTGTATGCCTTCACGTATTATAGGCTATAGCATGAGATGGGGTGTGTAATGTATGCCTTCATGTATTATAGGCTATGACATGAGATGGGGTGTGTAATGCCTTCATGTATTATAGGCTATAGCATGAGATGGGGTGTGTAATGTATGCCTTCATGTATTATAGGCTATGGCATGAGATGGGGTGTGTAATGTATGCCTTCATGTATTATAGGCTATGGCATGAGATGGGGTGTGTAATGTATGCCTTCACGTATTATAGGCCATGGCATGAGATGGGGTGTGTAATGTATGCCTTCACGTATTATAGGCCATGGCATGAGATGGGGTGTGTAATGTATGCCTTCACATATTATAGGCTATAGCATGAGATGGGGTGTGTAATGTATGCCTTCATGTATTATAGGCTATGGCACGAGATGGGGATTGTATGCCTTCACGTATTATAGGCTATAGCATGAGATGGGGTGTGTAATGTATGCCTTCATGTATTATAGGCTATGACATGAGATGGGGGTGTGTAATGCCTTCATGTATTATAGGCTATAGCATGAGATGGGGTGTGTAATGTATGCCTTCATGTATTATAGGCTATGGCATGAGATGGGGTGTGTAATGTATGCCTTCATGTATTATAGGCTATGGCATGAGATGGGGTGTGTAATGTATGCCTTCATGTATTATAGGCTATAGCATGAGATGGGGATTGTATGCCTTCACGTATTATAGGCTATGGCATGAGATGGGGATTGTATGCCTTCACGTATTATAGGCCATGGCATGAGATGGGGTGTGTAATGTATGCCTTCACATATTATAGGCTATAGCATGAGATGGGGTGTGTAATGTATGCCTTCACGTATTATAGGCCATGGCATGAGATGGGGTGTGTAATGTATGCCTTCACGTATTATAGGCCATGACATGAGATGGGGTGTGTAATGTATGCCTTCACATATTATAGGCTATAGCATGAGATGGGGTGTGTAATGCCTTCATGTATTATAGGCTATGGCATGAGATGGGGTGTGTAATGCCTTCATGTATTATAGGCTATGGCATGAGATGGGGTGTGTAATGTATGCCTTCACATATTATAGGCTATAGCATGAGATGGGGTGTGTAATGTATGCCTTCACATATTATAGGCCATGGCATGAGATGGGGTGTGTAATGTATGCCTTCATGTATTATAGGCTATAGCATGAGATGGGGTGTGTAATGCCTTCATGTATTATAGGCTATAGCATGAGATGGGGTGTGTAATGCCTTCATGTATTATAGGCCATGGCATGAGATGGGGTGTGTAATGCCTTCATGTATTATAGGCTATAGCATGAGATGGGGTGTGTAATGCCTTCATGTATTATAGGCTATGGCATGAGATGGGGACTGTATGCCTTCATGTATTATAGGCCATGGCATGAGATGGGGTGTGTAATGTATGCCTTCATGTATTATAGGCTATGGCACGAGATGGGGATTGTATGCCTTCACGTATTATAGGCCATGGCATGAGATGGGGTGTGTAATGTATGCCTTCATGTATTATAGGCTATGGCACGAGATGGGGTGTGTAATGTATGCCTTCATGTATTATAGGCTATGGCACGAGATGGGGATTGTATGCCTTCACGTATTATAGGCTATAGCATGAGATGGGGTGTGTAATGTATGCCTTCATGTATTATAGGCTATAGGCCATGGCATGAATGGGGTGTGTAATGTATGCCTTCATGTATATAGGCTATGGCACGAGATGGGAGTTATGCCTTCACGTATTATAGGCCATGGCATGAGATGGGTGTGTAATGTATGCCTTCATGTATTATAGGCTATGACATGAGATGGGGACTGTAGCTTCACGTATTATAGGCTATGGCACGAGATGGGGTGTGTAATGTATGCCTTCATGTATTATAGGCTATGACATGAGATGGGATTGTATGCCTTCATGTATTATAGGCCATGGCATGAGATGGGGTGTGTAATGTAGCCTTCATGTATTATAGGCTATGGCACGAGATGGGGATTGTATGCTTCACGTATTTAGGCCATGGCTGAGATGGGGTGTGTAATGTATGCCTTCATGTATTATAGGCTATGACATGAGATGGGGACTGTATGCCTTCATGTATTATAGGCCATGGCATGAGATGGGGTGTGTAATGTATGCCTTCACGTATTATAGGCTATAGCATGAGATGGGGTGTGTATGTATGCCTTCACATATTATAGGCCATGGCTGAGATGGGGTGTGTAATGCCTTCACGTATTATAGGCCATGGCATGAGATGGGGTATGTAATGTATGCCTTCACGTATTATAGGCCATGGCATGAGATGGGGTGTGTAATGTATACCTTCGCGTTATAGGCCGTGGCATGAGATGGGGGTGATCATGTACCTTCCCTCAACTGTGTGTAAAGTGTGGGAGTTTGCTCTTATTAGTTTCAGTGATCATGTGAGGCATGATGTATGTGTCTTGATATGAGGGATGTGTGTGTGTGGGGTTGTGGGGAATGTATGTGTGTGGGGGATGTGTGTGGGTTGATGCGTGATGTGTGAAGGGATGTGTGGTCGGTGGGGATGTATGTGTGGGTGGGGATATTTGGGAGGATGGTTGGAAGTATGTGGGTGTTGGTTGGTTGGGGGTGTGGGTAGGGAATGTGTATTTGGGAGGGCGAATGGGTGTGTGGGAGATGTGTGTGGGTTGCGGATGGGTTGGGGGTGTGCCTGTGAATGGGATATGTCTGTGTGGGTCTGAGTATGTGAGTGTGATGGGATAAATGTGAATGGGTGGAGGATGTAAGTGTGGGCGTGATGATGTTTGTAGGTGGGGGATGCGTGGGTGGGTGGGAAGATTTGTGTGTGTGGGTGAGAGATGTGTGGATAGGGATTGCACGTGAGGGGATGTGTGTGTGGGGGATGTGTTTATGGGTGGGGGAAGGTGTGGGATGTGCGGGTGGATGAAGGATGTATGTGAGGATGGGGGATGTGTGTTTGGCTGGGTGGTTGGGAGAGTAGATGAGAGATGCACATGTTGATGGGTGGGTGGGTGATGTGTGGGTGAGTGGTTGATGGATGAGTACATGAGTGAGTGGATGTGTGTGAGAGATGAGTGTATGGTGGGGGATGTGTGTGTGGGTGAGAAGGCGGATGTGTGTGGGTGGGGTATATGTGGGTGGTGGGGTGTGTGTGGGTGGTTGATGTGTGTTTTTGGATGAGGAATGTGTTGATGGGTGAGGATGTGTGTATGGGTGGGGATATGTGCGCGTGTGTGTGTGAGTGTATGGGTGGTGAGATGTGTAGTTAAGGGATGTGTGATTGGGGTATGGAGATCGGGGTGGGATGGTTGGTGAGTGGGTGGGTGGAGGATGTGTGGGAGGGTGAGTGTGTGTAGGTTGGGCATGGGAGGGGATGTGTGTGTGTGGGGGAGATTGTGTGGTGGGTGATATGTGTGCAAGTGAGGGATGTGTGGGTGGGTGCGGGTTTTGTGTGTGGGTAAGTGCAGGATATGTGAGTTGGCGGGAATATGTGTGTGTGGGTGTTGGAAATGTGGTTGGGGGATGTGTGTTTGGCTGAGTGTTTGGGGGGTGTGTGGGTGGGTGGTGGAGGATATGTGGGTGGATGAGTGTTGGTAGGTTATGGGATGGGTGGAGGATGTGTGCGGGTAGGTGGGGAGATGTGTGAAGGTGGGGGGGATGTGTGGGAGGGTATGGATGGGTGGTTGCGTGCATGTGTGCCTGGGTGGGGGATGTGTGGTGGGTGGAAGATGTATGTGTGTGGGTAGGGAGATGATGTATGTGGGTTTTTTTTGGGATGTGTGGGTTGGGGGATTGGTGGATGGATGGGGTCATGTATGTGCCTGTGGGTATGTGTGTGGCTGGGTGGTGGATGTGTATGTCGGGGACACACGGCTGGATAGGGGATTGGTGGGTGGGTGGGGGATTTGTCTCATAACATGGTAACATGCATTGTTTATGCTTACAACATTCATTTGACAATGTTTTTTCCTATGTGAATGCATTATGCACTGATGAACGAAAGATGAGTGATTGGAAGGGCCAAATGTAAGACGGGCCTGCGTGCCCAGTTTGTTACCCTTCGAAAATAAAGTTTGTTCGTTCGTTCCTTCCTTTTATGACAATTCCTAAACTATTCTGAAAATATCTGGTACAGTGGAGTCTGGATAAGTAGAAGTCACAGGGGCCGAAGGAATTTGTTCTACCTATCAAAAATTCTACTTATCCAGTCTGCACACATTTACACTAATTTACACTAATACCATGCAGTAGCATTGAGTAAAATGATTGTACCACTTAGGAAACACAGTTAGTGAACAAATAAATAGCAATACAATATCAGAAATGTTGAAATTTCCAAATTAATTAAAGAAAAAGTCTGTGATTTTGCTTTGCTTCTTGACTTGTGAAAAATGTCTTCTCATGGCCTGTTTAAAGACACAAAATGGTGAGACTGCTTCATCTGAACATCCAATCTGCATCATGTAAATGCCAATCCATGCCAAAATATCTGATTGTGATACAGGTCGTGCTTGCAGCCCACAGTCATCATCACCAGAGTCAGGACTGGAAGGGTCTGTTGGTTGAATGACTGGCATACATAGTCCTATAATATCAGTGCTTGAAAGAGTGGCACTAGTAGAAACATCATTGTCAATGTTCACAAACTCCTGGTTCAATGTTCAGCTCTTTATACAATCTAGTAAAATGACTCCCTGAAATGTCAGTAACATGGCTCCCACTGCTCGCTGATGGTGTGGAATTCTCATTTACAGAGACATCTACTGCAGGTAAGAAGCCAGTCTGTCTAGGGCAGTTTGCAATAGTTGCTGGTAAAACTCTGTCCCATGAAGATTTTAACATAAGAATACCAAATTCTCTAGCTATATTCACTTTCTTCTTCCCACTATCTTCAACTTCTTCCAACAGCTCAATCTTTCTTTTTAGAGTTAAAGTAGCAAGCTTTCACCCACTAGCCGCCATTGTTGACATGTAGCGAGATATTGTATGTGCGAGATTGATGTTCTCCGGGCTGACTAAAAATAATTATTTCGCAAAAAACAATTTTTTGGGTGTGAAATTAACAGTTCGACTTAAACATAAACACTTATATAGTCGGTATTCATTTGTATGTTCGACTAATCCGAAAATTCGAGTTAACCGAATTCGACTTATCAGGACTTTTTATATAATGATAAAGAAGGATAATGGCTGGGACTAAGCCAGTAACGTCGACTTAAGTGAAATTCTACGTATCCGAATTCGACTTAAGTGGACTCGATTGTACCAATTTTTACGAGGCTGAGTCCCTTGTCCATGTAACTTGGAGCCATAAGAGAAGCAACAAATATAAAAACAGTTAAGGACTCTTTTCCCAAGCCTTGAGGTGCATTGTGTCCATAGTACAAACTCCATATTTTTATAGACAGCTCCATATTTTCCCCGGGAGACCCGGGTTCGAATCCTCAATAAGGTGTGGATTTTTTTTCTGTCTGGGGCAAAAAAAGAAAAACCCTAACCTGCACAGTTTGCGGCGACTGCACTAGCCAAACAGCCATAATTGCTTAGGATCAAGACCCCGCTGTCCCACACAGCAAGGTACTACAGGCAGTAAATGGCTGTTTTCGACAGCTCCATATTTGTATAGACAGCTCCATATTTGTATAGACCAATCAGCACTTTATGAGTAATGTGGTCAGTATCACACTGTCCAACTTTACATCCCAGAACTTTTTCTGGCACTCAATTTATTATTAATTAAAAATAATCAGCCTGAATGGAGATTTGAACACACAGTCACCTAGCCAGCACACAACAGTACTAGCCATTGAGCTACTACAATTCCCAAGCAAAGAATAGCAATATCATAACCTGCAAATGTGCCATAAGAGACTATCAAGAGGGACCAAGAAGGGTTTAATAGAAAATCTTAGCTACAACATCTAACCGATCATGACCAAATCTTCATATAAAAGTTGGTTGGAGTGAGGTGGTTCACAGCCTGCGCTCCACTGGGTGATATAGAAGCATAAGAAAGAAGAAATTATTTCTACTCCCATATATGATTTCTGGTCAGTAATGATGATAGCCATGTTATGCTCATTCTTTCTGCACTTACATGAAGTTATTCACACTGTCCTCTTTGATTCACAATGTGGTGTAATTATGTTGCAGTACAAAATATTGCCATTCCTTGCTGCCTCACCTACATCATGATCATCTCAAGAGACATCTGAGTGATATATTTGTCATCTAACATCGACATCACAGCATAAACCCTTTAGCGGGCAAATCGTCCGATTCTGTCCTTACCCCGGTACGGGCAAACCATCTTAAAGTACCCATGACTATTATGCATTGTAAAAATGTGATCTCGCGGCTTTCCGGGGCTTCCAATCGTCTACTTTCGGTTTTGCCGATAGCTTGACAACGTGCCCCCATTTGCGAGTGCGTACTTTGAATTTGAATGGATTTTTTAAAAAGTTTTGGGGGGTTTTACGCTTAGTATTTCAAACTGGATTTCGATGATTCTTTAAGTGATAGCGGAGATTTAGCTAGGTTCAATTAAAGTGACATTTAAGTGCACGGAGATGACTGAATTGCAGCTAGATATCAGTGATACCAGCGTGGGCAGTGTACATACACACTTTGAAGAAAGTGATTCTAATTCTGAAAATGTGTTTGTAAATTGCCGTATAGATGACTGACACTCACAAACAATATGCCGTATTTTGTAAATATTTGTGTTCATGTGTGGATTAGCAGCATCCTTCACGTGAGTAAACTATTTTGCATGCTTTTCCTTTCCTTTTGCTGTTTATTTGACTAAAATCTGTTGACTAACAACTTATATGTGATGTTTTTACTAACGTAACCTGACATTTTACCGCACCTCA
The DNA here is from genome assembly GCA_014155875.1 of Cepaea nemoralis. Classification (NCBI taxonomy): domain Eukaryota; kingdom Metazoa; phylum Mollusca; class Gastropoda; order Stylommatophora; family Helicidae; genus Cepaea; species Cepaea nemoralis. Next base: position 89,312 of record JACEFZ010008406.1, read on the forward strand.
AAATTCTTCTTGCCCGTTCAGGACTACAAAACAGACAAACGTCTGCCCGGTAAAGGGTTAAGGACATGCCCAGATGTACTCTTTCTCCCTCAGAGATGTCAAAGAGGATGCATACTTATAGTGCCAGGGGCCAGTTGACCGTGCAATTTCTGTTTCATCCTCAACCAAGATCCTGCCTGCTGGCGATAAATTGGATTCCTGATTCCATCAACCACATGCAATCATCAATATGTGTTTCCTTGTGCAACAGGTGATCATTTCTACAATATTCTTTCTCCCATGCTCAATTCCAGTGTTCCCTTAGGAGGTCACTCATTCAGTCATTTAATTTCCATCTGAGATATGCATATGTAATGTACTACTGGTCATCACACCCTCCTATAAATATATCTGCTACACCTTCAACTTTTTTTTTACAATGCTGTACTTGTCCCCCATGGTCTTCCCATCTATGTTTTCTTCTCTGCTGTGTGACAAATTTCTCCACCTCTTCTGATTATCTTACAACCTTTCATAAACAAGCCCACAAAAGTACTGCCATAACTATGATGCTGAAATTGAGGCAATCAAGATAGCAACAGAGAAATTACTAAATACCAGCAATGGTACACAACCTGTGGTGCTATTGACAGATGCAAAATCAGTACTCGAGGCGCTCCTGTCTGGGAAATTGCCAGTACTAAGGACATTACTTTCTGAACTTAACAGTCAGCATAAGGTCACCATACAGTGGATACCATCCCACTGTGGAGTACCTGGAAACGACAGAGCTGATCAACTGGCTAAGGAAGGAGCCAAAGAAGAACAGCCTGATGTGCCCGTTACATACCACCAAAAGAAAGGAATTACCAAATCAGTCAGAAAGCCACCAAAACCTGCTCAAGATGACTACCACTTTATGGACAGACCAGAACAAGTCATTATTCTGCGCCTCAGAACAAGACACAATAGATTACGCAACCACATGTATACAAAATTCAAGATTGGTGAAACAGTCATGTGCACATGTGGATTGGTGTCGCAGATAGCAGAGCACATACTCCAAGACTGCCCAAAATATAACATATCTAGGCAAACCTTCTGGCCTAGAGAGACAACAGTGGAAGATAAAATCTATGGACCACTGTGTGAACTAAGGAAGACAGATTCATACAAGATACAACATTGCAGTTATAGACATATCCCAAATGAACGAAAGAAGAACAAGCCCACAGCTTTGTTCCTGGTTCATCACTTCCTGTGTGGTCTGATCTCACATATGGGATGGCACTCTTCCGAATTCCGGTCCCAAATAGTTCCGCAGTGAATAGGTCAGGGGTTAAGGGTTAGGGTTAGTTGTTAACTAAACACTGACCCTAACCCTTACCCCTGACCTATTCACTGCGGATCTATTTGGGACCGCAATTCGGAAGAGTGCCTATGGGATTGAAAAAGATGGTTCGCTGCTGCCGAGCTGATACTTTAGTCTGAATAAAAATAGCTTTTGAAGTTTTTGTGCATTGGATTTTTTCCCCAGATGTTGAGAAAGATATTCTTGTGCTTTATCTGTTGTTTTATTGTTTTCCCCCACTCGTTCATTGATAAACGACTTCAGCCAAAATGTTTATCTGTATCTGGATATTTTTCCTTTTGTCAAATGATAATCATTTGATAATCATGACATCTGACAAATGTCATGGTCACATCTCAGCTTGTATTTTTTTATTTGGATCTCAGATAGTCAGATACAATGCACCCACATTTCTCAAAATATTTTCTCTTCTCTCAACCATCCAGATACTCAGACAAGTACCTTTCACTTCATTTAATTACTACCAATAAAAGCCTCTGAGCATGTTAACTTAGTTGTAGTCCAGGTAGTTAAGTTACGTGTCATTTTAATTTTTATTTAGTAAGTTAAGTATTTAAGTAATGTGTCTTTTGTTGTTGTTTCTTAGATGAATGAAGGTTCGTGTTGTCACCGCAACGTCCTACATTAATTATTATGATAGCGCTCGTGCGATGAAGACTTGTCGCCGCAACATCCCATGTTATTTTCGATAATTTGTACGTAAAACCCCATATCTTATTTTATATTTGTTCACTTCACTTAAGAACTTAAGACGTGGAATGGTCAGCTGTCTCCAAACGCGCAGACATCACACACGTCTCCTCTCTCATTAACATTCTGCAAACCACGGAGCGTAATACAAATTTCACATGCAAGCATCCTCAAAGACTTTACTCACCTGTCTTTTATTCATGCGGCGAACATCATCGAGAAAATCAAAGGCACCCATAATGAAGAAAGTATGTGATGTGAGGTGGACGTCCACAAACCGGCGCTTCCCTCGTCTGCTTCTAAACGCTGAGTCGAAATCTCGAGATATCTCGTGAGATACTCTACACCCTCGCTGATGTCCCTTGGAGGTGAGCAAAAGGAATCACATTAATTATTTACGGAACAAAACAAAACCCAATTTTGCCAAAGCTACGTTCATCTATTCACTTCAAATGATTTATAGACAAAATGCAGCGAAATATGCCAGGCAATAAATCGTGTAACCTATTTTGTGTCTTTCTATGTTTAAATATATTACGGTAATGCATTATTTTGAAAACAAAACTCAACAGAAAATGGAGGTTGAGGGATTCTCTCGAATCTAAACATGGAGCAAAGAGGACAATCAGTAGCTACTAGAAAGTTCTCAAGCAACTTCAGAGCAGAGATAGAGACCTTGAACACTGCAGTAGAAATGTTTTTGACAGAGGCACATAAAGAGAAATAAATAGCTCGCTATACAAATACGAAATCGGGTTTCTTTTTTTTTTTTTCCAATACAGAGAAGCAGACCTCGTTTCAGAGGTCACAGATTGTAAGAATAGTGTGGATTTTTTTTGCCCTGGCCATGCGAAAGTGCGGAGAGGGGGGGGGGGGGGGGGGATGAACAGACTGATAGGCTGGCAGGGAATGCATCTCTTGGTGGTCGATTATCTATGGACAAGGGAGATATGGTCGTGCGCATGTGGGACCAGGTGGAGGAACAGATTGAGAACTCGTATGTGGAAAGGATGAGGTTGCGAGGGATTGGCAGGGGTTCTGGTAGAATCTCAAGACTGAGAGGGAAGACCAGGAGAACTTTCAATCAGATAACTATGGGAACAATTAGTTGTGACTCTTCGCTCGCTGTTGAACGAGGGACGGGGTGCATATGAGAATGTCCTGAGTGCAGTGATGTCGGTTCTTAGCTCAACTCAGCTCAACTCAAGCAGAACTAGCAGACCGTTTGACGTTTGACTTGTGAGCCGAAGGTTGTGGGTTCGATTCCGGGCCGCGTCCTTCGGTTTACGAGTTAAATGTTTCGGAGACTCCCATGGGTCGTCGCTAAAAGCTACGGAGTTCGTGCTTTGTGCGACGCTTTCCGTGCTGCGGAAAGAGACCGAGCCATATGGGATAAAAACCCGGTGCAATGAAGTCGACCCTGTCGACTTTTAAGCGACTTTTTAAGAACTAGCAGACCTAAAGACAGCACTCCATGAACTATGCCAGCAATCCAAAAAGGTTGTACGACAATGGATTCCTTCACATTGCATCATGCTTGGAGATATAAAAACCTACAGACTGACAGAGCAATGCAGAATATTAGCACAGATTGGTTGGAATCTCGATATATAAAGCCCCAAAACGGACACTCTCACGCTGTTTATGCTTCACTGCGACACCGCACAGTACATGAGGAAAACGATGAGATGAGATGAAAAGCATGCCATACTGCAAGATGCATGCATGTCTTAGCCTGTCTCAGCAAACTCTGTAAGTCCGTTACAATCAAAACATGTGTTTGCTGTTTGTCCTCCAAACGGTGGAACGATGTAGTGACTGCATCCACCTCCATTCTAAGACTAGATGATGTGGTGTAAAATGTCAGTCTCTCCGGTGCTAAGCATCGTCCTTTAACCTTCTATATGAACAAAGCGGTGAAGAAGAAGAAGAAGAAGAAGAAGAAGAAGAAGAAACATGTATCATGTATTTGTATGCGTTGGTAAATATATTATGAAAAAGTAAAGAACAAATGGATCATTTTTCGATGTAGTCACCATTGCGTGCAATGCAAGTCCTTCACACGCTCTGGGTTGAGGGAAGGGGGTTAATTAATGACTTCGGATGTCTTTTTCCTGCCGTGCGTCCGCAGCCTGCCTTCAAGTTACGAAACATTTTAATCGTATTTCGTACTTATCCCACAATACACAATGTGCCTGCCCACAGGCCATTCCAGACTCAAGAAGGCGAACATCGAGCGCCCGATACTTCATGACCTGCCAATTACCACAAGAGCTCCGTTACCGGACCGTGTAACTTCCGTCAACGCCTCCACAATCAGCATTTCGCTAGACACCAATAGATGTAATTGCCGCCACTTTTCCTTCCGCGCATCCCGTTCTCGGCTGAAGGAGCCGAACTCCCGCACATCCCAAGAGAAAGAAAGTTCTTCCTCTGAATTAGTTTAATTGTGGGCTTGGGCTACCCACCCTTCACCTTGTCTCTGCAGCGGAGCGAGGCCCTCGCAAGACCCCTTATGCGACCGTTATTGACTTTTGACGACTGCAGAGGATGGACTTCGAACGACATTGCTTTACCTCGATAATCACTGCATCGCGATGTTGTGACCATTCTGTAGTGTCCCGGGCTCATGTACGTTGTTCTTGCTTGGCGGAGTGGCTATTGGGTCAGCACGAGACAGTAACATTTTTCGGATCTTGGCTGGGCGATTGGTTCACTTACGCTTCATTGAGTCATGTTAGACTTTGCCTTGCAGGCATCTTACTGACGTGGGCCACGTTACTGCACTAATTTGCCCCACTCAAAGCTTCGATTGTTCCATAGCCAGAAAGAGGCTTTCTCCACAGTCCCACCCAGTTGGTTTAGCGCCCGAGTTCTCCGATGGACTGTGACAAAAGAACATCATCTACAGAACTGATCCAGAACACCAGGGCAGACAGAAAGACATAACGCTGGGAGGAATGTGATGGAGGTATAGAAGAACATCATCTACAGAACACCAAGGCAGACAGAAAGACATGACTCTGATGGTGGTATAGAAGAACATCACCTACAAAACACCAAGGCAGACAGAGAGACATGACTCTGATGGTGGTATAGAAAGAACATCATCTACAGAACACCAGGGCAGACAGAAAGACATGACTCTGATGGTCGTATAGAAGAACATCATCTACAGAACACCAGGGCAGACAGAGAGACATGACTCTGATGGTGGTATAGAAGAACACATCTACAGAACACCAGGGCAGACAGAGAGACATGACTCTGATGGTAGAATAGAAGAACATCATCTACAGAACACCAGGGCAGACAGAAAGCATGACTCTGATGGTGGTATAGAAGAACACATCTACAGAACACCAGGGCAGACAGAAAGACATACTCTGATGGTGGTATAGAAGAACATCATCTACAGAACACCAGGGCAGACATAGAGACATGACTCTGATGGTGGTATAGAAGAACACATCTAGGGCAGACAGAAAGACATGACTCTGATGGTGGTATAGAAGAATACATCTACAGAACACCAGGGCAGACAGAGAGACATGACTCTGATGGTGGTATAGAAGAACACATCTACAGAACACCAGGGCAGACAGAAAGACATGATGCTTGGTGGAATGTGGTTTCAGGCATCTCATTGTCAACAAAACCCATGCTGGATGCCTAGAGGGAGGGAGAGGGGTTGCCTAGACATTAGAGGGAAGAGGTACAGCAGACAGATCTACAAGGTTTTATGTAATCACTATACATAGTCTTAGTACTCATTGCTTTAAAAAAAAACTGAAGGAGGTCATAAACCATTTTAATTGATGAAAATATGATCCCGAAAAGTCTGAAAATATTGAAAAGCCCTACTATAACAACACTGACATATATTCTCATTTACAAAATACAACAGCGGACACATTTAGGAGTTGTCAATAATTTACTGAATATATGTATATGAAATAAATCAGTGTAGCAGTCTTCATACACAAAAGGAACAAACATCTCATGGACAAATATTTCTGGTCAAACATTTCACCAAAGGCAGTTCCAGGTTTGCACCATCACCTCATTCTAGACCTAGCAAGGTATTATACATTTATTGTTTGCTGCACGCATCACAGGTTTTCTTAAATCTATCTGTCCTTGGCAGTTCTTACTTCAAAATCAACGCCTGTGAATGTATTTTTCATGCTATAAAGTCTGTTATTGCTAAGTTTTCTGGGAATTTTGCCAAGGCAGTTGCGATACAGCCTGCAACTGTTTCCAAGATAAGAGTCATAATACTTTGGTTATGAATGGGCTGCAAGACCAGGCCTCACACTGACCGTAACCTTGAAGCACACCATTGTAGTACAGCCTACCCAGACAGGGTTCTCTCGTTGGCTGGCTGCTCAATGGATCATCGTGCCGCTCCAAACATGTCAAGTTCCAGATCTTATACACACCCCTTCTTTCTGAACCCCACGTGAATACACCAGAATGCACACACACCAGAATGCACACACACCTTCAACATCCTCTTCTTCTTCTCACTGTTATTCTAGTATCATCTATACAAGAAGCTGGGTGTTCTTCATGCATGCAGCTGTACCTTAGAGCTGGGAGAAATACATAACACACAGATATCAACTGCTATAGAACCCAAGTCACTGACATAACACACATATATCAACTGATACAGAACACAAATCACTGACATAACACTCACATGCCAACTGCTGTGGAACCCAAGTCATTGACATAACACTCACATGTAAACTGAACACTCACATGTCAACTGCTATATAACCCAAGTCACTGACATAACACTCACATGTCAACTGCTATATAACCCAAGTCACTGACATAACACTCACATGTCAACTGCTATATAACCCAAGTCACTGACATAACACTCATATGTCAACTGCTATATAACCCAAGTCACTGACATAACACTCACATGTCAACTGCTATATAACCCAAGTCACTGACATAACACACACATGTCAACTGCTATATAACCCAAGTCACTGACATAACACTCACATGTCAACTGCTATATAACCCAAGTCACTGACATAACACTCACATGTCAACTGCTATATAACCCAAGTCACTGACATAGCACTCACATGTCAACTGCTATATAACCCAAGTCACTGACATAACACTCACATGTCAACTGCTATATAACCCAAGTCACTGACATAACACTCACATGTCAACTGCTATATAACCCAAGTCACTGACATAACACACACATGTCAACTGCTATATAACCCAAGTCACTGACATAACACTCACATGTCAACTGCTATATAACCCAAGTCACTGACATAACACTCACATGTCAACTGCTATATAACCCAAGTCACTGACATAACACTCTCATGTAAACTGCTATATAACCCAAGTCACTGACATAACACTCACATGTCAACTGCTATATAACCCAAGTCACTGACATAACACTCACATGTCAACTGCTGTATAACCCAAGTCACTGACATAACACTCACATGTCAACTGGTATGGAACCCAAGTCACTGACATAACACTCACATGTCAACTGCTGTAGAACCCAAGTCATTGACATAACACTCACATGTCAACTGCTATATAAACCCAAGTCTCTGACATAACACTCACATGTCAACTGCTATATAACCCAAGTCACTGACATAACACACACATGTCAACTGCTATATAACCCAAGTCACTGACATAACACTCACATGTCAACTGCTATATAACCCAAGTCACTGACATAACACTCACATGTCAACTGCTATATAACCCAAGTCACTGACATAACAAGCTAAGGTAAGGACCCTGTTTCCCACCTTGGAGTGTACTGGGTCATCATCATGTGCCATGCCAATAAGCATTGGCGGTCAAGTTTCGCCATCTCACTCGATCACCAGAGCTGTGGATCAGCTCAGTGTTCATGTCTTGACCATATCACGTGGCCAAGCCATCCAGGTATTTACTTCTCTGCCTTCTTCATTGTTCCTTTCCCCTCGATCTTGCCAGTTGTCACCAAGTTTTCCAATTTATTTCTTCTCATAACATGACCCAAAAATTGTGACTGTCTAATTTCTCTAATCATTGGTTTTTACTGTCTGTCCATGGTATTCTTGGCATTGTACTCTGAAACCACATTTCCACAGCCATCAGATGCTTCAATCAGTGCTGCATGTGCCCTGTGGTCAGTATCACACCTCCTCCCTTGTCTTCTCAACATATTGTTTCTGGTAACCATTTTGGATTGGGTTAAACTGAGAACCCAGGTCTAGAAAAAATATAGCCTTGATGGGGTCTCGAATACAAACAAGACCACTGAGCCGGCAGACAAGTATGCCAGCCACTGCGCTGCCGTGACTCCCCATTGAAATAGCATTAGAAATACCTTCACATAAACTCTAACAGAAGTACAGGAAAGACTGTAGATATCAGAGGACACAATAGACAACATAACAATTGAAAGTAATAGGCACATAAAGATCCATGATGTCTACTCCTTTCCTGGACTTCTACGAGTGGCAAGCAACACTTGTGAATTCCTTTTTCATACTATCAATAGCCTGTTGTGGGTAAGTTTTCTGCAAGTTTTGCCAAGGCAGTTGCTGTACAGTCTGCTCTTACTCAGTTTCCAAGACAGACTTGGTATTCACACTTAAACTTTACATCAATGAAAACGATGTCTGGAATAATACAGGTTGCTGCATTCACACCAAGCCACAAAACCATACAAACATATGTGGCATATTACACTATAAACATACATATATATGTCATTAGGATACATGTTTATAAATATCAGGGTTATAAATGAATATTTGTTAGTACAATAACTTTATAAAGGACCCGTAGTAGAATCAAGGCTTGTGAAGTCATTTGCCAGCACTGTAGTTGTTGATTCAAATCCTGTTCAAAGCACATTTTCTTCACAACCTGAGGCCTCTGGAGTAGACTCGACCTTATACAATACATACAGGTGCTAGGATATGTTGTGGAAGTTTGGTCAGGAACATATGAGTGCTATCACTTTACCCCACCAGGGGGATCTGGAGTAGATCTGACCTTATCCCATACAACAGGTGCTAGGATATGTTGTGGAAGCTGAGATGTGAGGTGTGATACTGACCACATCAGCCAATGAGTGCTGTTTGGTCAAGTACATACAGGTGCTATCAATTTATCCCACACGTGAATACCGGGGCCTATAAAGGAAGCAAAGAAAAGTAGCATTAAGAAACCATGCATGTCATAAGAGGAACCTGTGTTACTAGAGCCGTTAAAGGAAGCAAATAATAGTAACCCTGTAACCTGCCAGGTCATCACAGGTAACAAAGGAAAGGTGGTCTTGGGGCTGGTACCCCATAATCCCCTAGAAAACTTCACCTGCAAAATCTAACCAGCCATAAACAAGTCTAAAGAAAAGGAAAACCGAGTAACTACATTACTAAGAGGAAGGGACGGCAGTATCTGGTATGGAAATCATCTGTACCTATTTCACTGGGAACAAACCAGGCAAAAGAAAATAATCATCATGTCACATGCACAGCATAAAGTCATGCCCTAGAATGTCAGAAGTGGTAATAAATGTCATACTCCCATTAATCAAGCCCCCTAAATACATAAATCACACAAAAGTAAAACAAATCTCAGGGATCCAGTATGGAGGCAGGTTCAATAGAGAGACAGAAACAAGAATGTCCAAAGGAAAACAACTGTGACTTACTCAAATATACAAAGATTTCAAAGGAAGTAAAATGACAAATGTAAAACAGAATTTCTCTTCCATCACTTTGTAATCAATGTCCCTGGGTTGACCCTATCAACATCTCTTCTAACACTTTGTAATTAATGTCACAATTGGTTGGTTCCTATCAACATTCCACCAGAGAAAACTCATCACACGTGAGGCGAAATGCTTGAGAAAGGCTGCCGTAATCTCCAGAACAGGAAACAATGACATCAGGAACTTGACATCATGCATCAAATTAATCGAGAGACAATAAATACAGTGATCCAGACATTAAAAGAGGATCAAACCCAATCAATCATTGATAAGAGCATACAAATAAAAAAAAAGATAAGGATACAGAGCCAGCTACAGGCCAAGATAATGATGAATAGACAATCTCAAGGCTACGCTAAATAATTATAGATACAATACATCTAAAAGCTACGATACTAATCAATAGATAATCTCAAGGCTACACTAAACAAATATGAACACAACACAACTAAAGGCCAAGATAATGTTGAATAGACAATCTCAAGGCTACACTAAACAAATATGGATACAACACATCTAAAAGCCAAGATAATGTTGAATAGACAATCTCAAGGCTACACAAAACAAATATGGATTCAACACATCTAAGGCAACACATCAGGCCTTGGAATCAGAACAGCCATGCCTGAAAGTTAAAGGAAGTGAACATGCTCTCCAAAACTTAAGGTGAATATCCAGGATGGCCTACAGTGCACAAGTGAACTAGGCACCACTTTTCACAAATAGGATACAAGGCCAATGGTTGTAGCCCCTCCTCCAGCCTAGCTATACCACTTCTTCACTTCTAGGATTGACAGCTAGGCTTCTCACATCTCTATGCTCAACAGCAGGCGTAGACTAAGAAAAAAGAGAGATTTCTCAATCAGCAGCAGCCGTGAACAAGTTTACAAATGGCTTGACATAAGATGACTGTGGTATCACTGGGACAGGAAAGTCACAGGAAAAAGAAACTGGTTACAGAGGGCTACAAAGGAAGCAAAGAACAGTTAGTTACCTACCTTGTGTGTCATAAGAGACAACAATGAAATGTTGGCCTGTGGTTGACAGAAAGCAGATATAAACTAAACCAGTCATGACCACATCTTGAGAAATGAAAAGAAACAAATCTGCCAGACAAGAAGCTGGGAGGCTCTTCTTCTAGATGAATAATGAGACAAAATGGGAAAAGAATGAAGGTTTAGGGGTGGGGGTGGAGAGGAACCTACAAGAAATAGCAAAGGATGAGAAAATTGGACATGAGTTGCTTGAGGATTTATGTTTCACTGGGGGGATCAAGGTTGAAGACATAGAAGGAAAAGAAGAGCCATAGGAAAAAGGAAGAGGGTGAGGAGGGTATTGGGCAGCAACAGAAAGAAGAAATGGTTCTGTCACCCTGCTACTGAATGAGTGTGTGGCACGAAACTGTCAGCTGTGAGATTTGTGTGGAATGCTTTTACATCTGTCCGCTGTTGTTTGTACGGTGAACTGCATGTTCGGGACAATGCTGGCCAGATGTTGCTGAATTGACTGGTTTGCCTTTTCGGTTCACAAGTGCATTTTTCAGGAGACTCCTGGGAGTCATCGCTGGAGCTACAGAGTTTGTGCTTTGTGTGGTGCTTTCGGTGGTTCACCCTGCGGAAAGAGACCAAGCCATGTAGGATAAAACCCGGGTCAATGAAGTCTTTCTGGTGACTGCCGATTCCATCGATGAACTGTATTTTTCGTGGAGGACTTTTGTGTTGGCATTCTGGCGACAGCATTATGCGCAGTGTACCTCTGCGGGCTGTTGGCTTGCCGAGACTCCTGTCTGTTCCACTTTTCACATTGGGCAATGAGGAGCATTTTGTGTGAAACATTTTTGTGTGCCAGACACTGAGATCTCCTACCCATCTGTAATTCACCAAAAAAGATGTCCTTTGGTATTCTACCATCATCCATCCTCCTAACGTGTCCTATCCATCTGAGTTTAAGAAGACTGAGCATAGAATATACTGTCATACAACCTGATCTTTCCAATACTTCAGTATTTGTGATTTTGTCTTGCCACTTAATACCAAGTATTCTTCGCAGACACCGCATATGAACAACCAGGACACAATGAAATAAACACTGGGTGGCAGCTCCTGGCCACAAATACTGACACCTTGACACGAAAACCAGGGAACTTAAACCCGAAATACTGGCCTTTCAAACTTCCAGAGTCAACATTCGTCCTATCACGAAAGCGTGATACACTGCACCGAAAACAAACCGGTTGAAGTTACCACATCAACCGAACCCTGGAATATGAACAATATACTTGAGCACATTTACAGCTAAGTAGGGTAAGTGGTTGAAATAAACCACATACTATGTACACACTTAAGTATCATGATCTTTAAACCAGTTAGTACCATTCATATGATGTGCCTTTTAGTTTTAACACAGGGAACAATTGACAAACTGGTTCACATGAACTTTACAATATGCATAACAATATATTTACGTACAATATCATCAACCACATACTAATGTATAAACAAGCTTAGGTACAGGCATTATAGCAGGCAAACCAGATCATATACTCAAATTAACAGTCTACTGTACCACTTACAATTGAGCTCTTTCATTGTACAGTAGAAATACCAGTTAGCAGGCTAACATTGCCCACACACACACACACACTTAAACCATATTTACAGAATACCATATTTACAGAATAATAGACAAACCTGTTAACATAAACCATATGTTTTATATGTAAACATTAGCAAATTTACAATATGGAAGAACAAACCGGTTAATAATTATCATCATCATCACCACATGTTAAATATATGTAAATAAATATAGGTACATTTGCAGCATGGTAGACAAAATGATGGTTATTAACCTTAGAATATAAAGACAGGCACATTTACAATTAGAAGGAAAACCATATCTCTGTTTACCATGTAAGAAAGTAAAGTAAGGGATCCCTCTTCCGTTTACCATGTAAGAAAGTGAAGTAAGGGATCCCTCTTCTGTTCACCATGTAAGAAAGTGAAGTAAGGGATCCCTCTACTGTTCACCATGTAAGAAAGTGAAGTAAGGGATCCCTCTACTGTTCACCATGTACGAAAGTGAAGTAAGGGATCCCTCTACTGTTCACCATGTAAGAAACTGAAGTAAGGGATCCCTCTTCCATTCACCATGTAAGAAAGTGAAGTAAGGGATCCCTCTTCCGTTTACCATGTAAGAAAGTGAAGTAAGGGATCCCTCTTCTATTTACCATGTAAGAAAGTTAAATAAGGGATCCTTCTTCCATTTACCATGTAAGAAAATTAAGTGAGGGATCCCTCTTCCATTTACCATACAAGAAAGTGAAGTAAGGGATCCCTCTTCTGTTCACCATGTAAGAAAGTGAAGCAAGGGATCCCTCTACTGTTCACCATGTAAGAAAGTGAAGTAAGGGATCCCTCTACTGTTCACCATGTACGAAAGTGAAGTAAGGGATCCCACTTCCATTTACCATGTAAGAAAGTGAAGTAAGGGATTCCTCTTCTGTTTACCATGTAAGAAAGTGAAGTAAAGGATTCCTCTTCTGTTCACCATGTAAGAAAGTGAAGTAAGGGATCCCTCTTCCATTTACCATGTAAGAAAGTGAAGTAAGGGATCCTTCTTCCGTTTACCATGTAAGAAAGTGAAGTAAGGGATCTCTCTTCTGTTCAACATGTAAGAAAGTGAAGTAAGGGATTCCTCTTCTGTTCACCGTGTAAGAAAGTGAAGTAAGGGATCCCTCTTCTGTTTACCATGTAAGAAAGTGAAGTAAGGGATCCCTCTTCCATTTACATGTAAGAAAGTGAAGTAAGGGATCCCTCTTCTGTTCACCATGTAAGAAAGTGAAGTAAGGGATCCCTTTTCCGTTTACCATGTAAGAAAGTGAAGTAAGGGATCTCTCTTCTGTTCAACATGTAAGAAAGTGAAGTAAGGGATTCCTCTTCTGTTCACCGTGTAAGAAAGTGAAGTAAGGGATCCCTCTTCTGTTTACCATGTAAGAAAGTGAAGTAAGGGATCCCTCTTCTTTTCACCATGTAAGAAAGTGAAGTAAGGGATCCCTCTTCTGTGTACCATGTAAGTGAAGTAAGGGATCCCTCTTCCATTTATCATGTAAGAAAGTGAAGTAAGGGATCCCTCTTCTGTTTACCATGTAAGAAAGTGAAGTAAGGGATCCCTCTTCCGTTTACCATGTAAGAAAGTGAAGTAAGGGATCCCTCTTCTGTTTCACCATGTAAGAAAGTGAAGTAAGGGATCCCTCTTCTGTGTACCCATGTAAGAAAGTGAAGTAGGGATCCCTCTTCATGTTACCATGTAAGAAAGTGAAGTAAGGGATCCCTCTTCTGTTCACCATGTAAGAAAGTGAAGTAAGGGATCCCTCTTCCTGTTCACCATGTAAGAAAGTGAAGTAAGGGATCCCTCTTCTGTTTACCATGTAAGAAAGTGAAGTAAGGGATCCCTCTTCTTTTACCATGTAAGAAAGTGAAGTAAGGGATCCCTCTTCTGTTTACCATGTAAGAAAGTGAAGTAAGGGATCCCTCTTCTGTTCACCATGTAAGAAAGTAGTTTCAACATGTAAGAAAGTGAAGTAAGAGATCCCTCTTCCGTTTACCATGTAAGAAAGTGAAGTAAGGGATCCCTCTTCTTTTTACCATGTAAGAAAGTGAAGTAAGGGATCCCTCTTCTGTTTACCATGTAAGAAAGTGAAGTAAGGGATCCCTCTTCTGTTCAACATGTAAGAAAGTGAAGTAAGGGATCCCTCTTCTGCTCAACATGTAAGAAAGTAAAGTAAGGGATTCCTCTTCCGTTCAACATGTAAGAAAGTGAAGTAAGGGATCCCTCTTCTGTTCAACATGTAAGTGTTCAACATGTAAGAAAGTGAAGTAAGGGATCCCTCTTCTTTTCAACATGTAAGACAGTGAAGAAAGGGATTCCTCTTCCGTTTACCATGTAAGAAAATGAAGTAAGGGATCCCTCTTCTGTTCAACATGTAAGAAAGTGAAGTAAGGGATTCCTCTTCTGTTCAACATGTAAGAAAGTGAAATAAGGGATCCCTCTTCTGTTCAACATGTAAGAAAGTGAAGTAAGGGATCCCTCTTCTGTTTACCATGTAAGAAAGTGAAGTAAGGGATCCCTCTTCTTTTTACCATGTAAGAAAGTGAAGTAAGGGATCCCTCTTCTGTTCAACATGTAAGAAAGTGAAGTAAGGGATCCATCTTCTGTTTAACATGTGCGTGTTCAACATGTAAGAAAGTGAAGTAAGGGATTCCTCTTCCGTTCAACATGTAAGAAAGTGAAGTAAAGGATCCCTCTTTTGTTCAACATGTAAGAAAGTGAAGTAAGGGATCCCTCTTTCATTCATCATGTAAGAAAGTGAAGTAAGGGATCCCTCTTCCGTTTACCATGTAAGAAAGTGAAGTAAGGGATCCCTCTTCCGTTTACCATGTAAGAAAGTAAAGTAAGGAATCCTTCTTCCGTTTACCATTTAAGAAAGTGAAGTAAGGGATCCCTCTTCATGCCAAGAGTCGTTTTAGGTACATGGTGCTCATCATCATCATATCCCATGCCGGTAAGCGTGGACAGTCATGTTTTACCATCTTACATGATCACTAGAGTCATCGATCAGTTGTATTCTTGTCCTGACCCAGCCATGTGATCAAGCCATCCAGATATTTACTTCTCTGCCTTCCCCTGTTCTTTTCCCCTCAATGTTGCCAGTTGTCACTAAGTTCTCTAGTTCATTTCTTCTCATAACGTGCCCAAAAAAATTCACTATGTCTAATTTCTGTAATCAGTTTATGGTTTCCATTTGCCTCATGTTGGACTTGGTCATTGGTTTTTCTGTCTGCACATGGTATCCTTTGCATTGTCCTCAGAAACTACATTTCCATGGCCATCAGCTGTTTTTCAGCTTGTCTGCTCATTGTCCACGATTCACATCCATACAACAGTACAGGTTCTATGTAGCACCTCAACACTCTTTTTCTCGTATGTTGCTATGGCATTATTTTGTAGACCAAGCGACACTCGATGTATGACGTGTCAATATCGTGCCAGCAGTAGATTTCCTGCTATTCATTTTGAACTAGTTTGACCTGGAAGTTTAGGTCCATCCATCATGTGCCATGTCGATAAGCGTGGGTGGTCATGTTTTGCTATCTCGCTCGATCACCAGAGTCGTGGATCAGCTCCGTGTTTCTGTCTCGACCAAGTCATGTGGCCAAGCCATCCAGGTATTTACTTCTTGGTCTTCCCCTTGGTCTCTTCCCTTCGATGTTGCCAGTTGTCACCAAGTTCTCCAATTCATTTCTTCTCATAACATGTCCAAAACATTTTGACTGTCTACGTCTTATGTATCTAATCAGTTTACAATCTTCATTTGTTTCTTGTAGGACTTGTTCATTGGTTTTTCTATCTGTCCATGGTATTCTTTGCATTTTCCTCAGAAACCACATTTTCACAACCATCAGATGTTTTTCAGCTTGTCTGCTCATTGTCCACGCTTCACATCCATATAAAAGTACAGGCTCTATGTAGCACTTCAACACTCTTTTTCTCGTTTCAATTGATATCTTTTTATTGGTCAGTATGTTTTTCATCTTGCAAAAGGCTACCTTCGCCATGGCAATTCTTGTTCTAATCTCTTCAAGGCATCTCCCATCAGATGTTATAACTGTTCCGAGACAGCTGTACCGATTAACTTGTTTAAGAATATGCCCATTTACTTGTATATTACATTGTGGTATTTCTTCCTTCCTAGTGACGACCATAATCTGTGTCTTCTTACAATTCAATTCTAACCCAGTTGTTCACTTGTGTGCAACAACCGCATCTACTAATCTCTGCAAGGTCCTGTTCATTGTCTGCAATCAAGACTGTATCATCTGCAGTATCTAATGTTATTGATGTATCAGTCCCCCAATGTTGATTCCTTCCATATCTTCTATATTTCTGAAAATATTTTCACTGTACAGGGAAAAAAGATCTGGAGACATTACACATCCCTGTCTCACACCTCTTTTAATAGGCTGATATTGACCTACATCGTTATCAATTCTGATGGCAGCTTGTTGTTTCCAATATATGTTTTTTACAAGTCTAAGGTCTTTACCATCAATTTGTAGAGTTCAGGTCAACAACAAAAAAAATTCCGCCTAAGGGAGACTCCATGGCGAAGTGGTTAGGCCTCCTGCCTCACATTCCAAAGGTTGAGTTTGATTCCATCTGACATTATTCAGTTAACGAGTGCAATTTTCTTCAAGACTCCTAGGGGCTGTCGCTGGAACTATGGTGCTTGTGCTTTGTACAACCCTTCCGGTAGGCTGCCCTGGGTACAGAGACCGAGCTGACTGGGACAAAACCTGGTGCAATGGAGTCAATCCTTTTGCCTTTTAAACCCTTTTCAAAAATCTGCCTTGATGGGGTTCAAGCACGTGACCATTGGGCCAGCATGCTAGCAACTATGGCTCCCCATTCACTATTTATTATAACAACTAAATTCACAGTGCACAAACTCTGTAGCATTGAAGAGGAACCAGGCGTGTGTCTGCCAGACTCACAAATGTGTATATTCTTTTGTAGGCATCTTTTCTCATTTTCAAAATATAGCCAAGGCAGTGGTTTATTCAGCCTGATCTTTTAAATTCCCAATTGTCAAAAGGCCGGCTCCATGGCCGAGGGGTTAGCAGCTTTCTCCGCTAACCCCGAATACTCTCGTCACGTGACGCGACGAGAATTAGCAGTGGTTCAAATCGCAAAAGTGACTTATGAGAGTATGGAGCCGGTCGCTCAGAAAGTCGTAGCGTGCTGATGAGCGTAATCTAGCCTAGGAATCAACATACAGCTGAAAGATGCTGGTGTTGACCGCAATATCCTGAAACAGGATGGAAACGCGGGAAAAAAAAAAAAAAAAAAAAACAAAAAAAAATTGTCAAAAGAATTTTAAGGTATGCAATGTGCACATAGGGCCTCCTAGTTTTTTTTTTGGCCCTGGTCCGAGAAGACTAGATGTCTGATCCACTAGGATCAGGGCGAGTGTACCACCCCTTTTATATTTGTAAAAACTGTAAGTGCGCTAATATTAGTAGAGTCGAATAAACACGCAGAACATGACTGAGAAGTTCAACAAATGGAAAACACATACACACACAGGCGAACATTTCAGCCAAAGTTTCATCTGAAATGTTACTTGCATCTGTGTTTTTCCATTTGTCGAGCCTTTTAGTCACATACTGTATTTTTATACAGACTACACCATTACCTTGGCAGTAACAAGTTTCTCTTATCTTGGACATGTAACAACAGATGATGGACAGAAGTGAAATAGAAATCAAAAAGAGAAATGGAACGGTGAAAATTGCTTTCAACAGCATGAAATCTGTATTAACATCTAGAGAGATTAACAATGCATTAATACTACTGTATGATGCAGAAGTCTGGCCACTGAACAAGCAGCTAGAAAGTTGAATAGAGACTCTGGAGATAAACAGAAGAATATGTCGTATTTCATGGACACAATTGGGAATGAAAAGAGAGTTGATGAAAGAAATAAAGAAAGAGTCTAGTGAAACATTTTGGCCACGTTAAAAGACATAATACTCTTATAAAAAACATATTGGATGGCAAGGATGAGGGCAAGTGAGCAAGAGGAAGACAACGATACAAGTGGGAAGATAACACCAAGAGATGGACGACCATCAATCTGACAGAATGTACAGTCAGGGTGAGAGACAGACAGTGTTGGAGATCCATTGCAGTGAACCTTCATTGTGGAGACGGCGCCTGATTGACTGATTACCTTGGCAGCAGCCAACCCCATTTTTCAAGTTAGATGGGCAATTCTGAGTCACTGCAAGTTAGAGAAGGCAATTCGCACCTCCGAAGTCATTGCAAGTGATAACTGTGACGAGTGTTATTGCTTCTCCATGTGTATAGCAACTTTCCCGAAACATGCTTTGTGAGTTTCATAATGACCAAAAAGGCTACATTTCTCTTACATGTCTAATAAGCCAAACAGTTTATAATAACCATTTAATAATGTTGCACACTTTGGAATCATGTCAAATGATATAAGATCATGTGTAACAGCTCTGAGCATCTAATCAGCATGCTAAATAATTAAAATGACAATACAGTAATGTAAGACTACAAGCAAACATATGTTAATTAACAGTAATGGAATATGGGTACACTATTTGTGAACAAAATGGTTCATGTTTAAACATATTTGTGGCATTCATGAATAAATTAGTTTACACTAACCATACAAACACTACTGGAACATTTCTAAAAAACCATACACTGCCATCGAATTCATATTCTTACTTTTATCTTTCTGCTGTCTTCTTCTTCCTCCATCATTGTCTTCTTATTCTGCTCCTTGTTCTACTTCTTGCTTGTCTTCATTTCAGCAATAACTTTTGTATACTAAACAGCAAGTACAATATAACAGTATCGCACAGAATGACACTATCCAGTGCCACACACCGGGCAGTGGAATGTCAACTAATCCCCCCCATGACACTTGACAGCAAGAAGTGGACGACTATATGACAGTTGAAACACAAAGCTGAACGTATAACAGACTTCCTGTTCTGACTCTTAACCTTGACTGGGACGTCGGCATGGATGAATGGATAAGAGCGCTTGTTCTAAAACATCCAGTGTGCTGATGGTGTGGTAAGGGGTTCAACTCCTACACTGGTCATTGGTACTAAAATGTTGATTTCTCGTCCTTGACTTGGGTATGTAAATTACAAGCACCCCTGACATCGGAGTGGGTTCACCTGATGGTAATAGGGAAAGCTAATCTACACGCAAAAGTCAGTCCAGTGTTACTAAAAGTAGTTATGTATGGACTACGCTTGAGTTCAAAGAAAGTGAGCGCCAAAAAAAAAAAAAAATCCCCTGTGGACATCATGATTAGAGTCAGCTGATCAGGAAATTCCCAAAACTTGTGGAGGAAAGATGGCCAATCTAGGAGCTGTAACATTCACATTAACTCCATGAAACTGTAACATCCATGTTAACCACATGGAGCTGTAGCATTCACATTAGTTATCATTGTTTAGCATTCACATTAACTCCATGAAACTATAACATCCATAATAATCACATGGAGCTGTAACATTAACATTAGCTATCGTGGTAGCATTCACATTAACTCCATGAAACTGTAACATCCATGATAACCACATGGAGCTGTAACATTCACATTAGCTATAATTTTAACATTCACATTACCTCCACAAAACTGTAACATCAATGATAACCACATGGAGTTGTAACATTCACATTAGCTATCATTGTTGTAACATTATCATTAACTCAATGAAACTGTAACATCCATGTTAACCATATGGATCTATACTATGCACATTAGCTATCATTGTTGTAACATTTACAATAACTCAATAGAGCTATAACATTCACATTAGTTATCATCGCTGTATCATCCATGAGCAATGGAGTAAAGCAGGGCCATGTGCTTGCTCCGACACTTTTTGGAGCAAAGATGAAAAAGCAAAGACCAAAATAAGATAAAGATGCATAAGAGAACTACTTTTGCAGATGATGCAGCACTGACTACTCGTACAGCAGAAGATCTCCAACGGCTCATAGATCGTTATTCAGTCGCCTGCAAAGACTTGGGGCTCACCATCAGCCTAAATAAAATACAGGTGATGGAACAAGATGCTGGTGCTCCTCCATCAATCAAAATTTCTAATTACGAATTGAAGGTCGTCCATGAGTTTGTGTATTTGGGGTCGACAATATCAAATAATCTTTCATTAGAGACAGAAATCGACAGACGCATTGGAAAGGCAGCCACAACATTTTCCAGGCTAACTAAAAGAGTTTGGGAGAATAATAGACTAACAGAGCGTACAAAAGCTCAAGTATATAAAGCTTGTGTTGTTAGCACACTACTCTATGGGTCTGAATCCTGGACCCTGTACTCAAGACAGGAAAGAAAGTTGAATTCCTTCCATATGAGATGTCTGAGACGTATCCTGGGCATATCATGGAAAGACCACATAACAAACAAACATGTGCTTGAAAGAGCAGATATTACCACAGTGCACTCCCTCCTCAAGCAGTGACGCCTCCGGTGGCTGGGCCACGTATCTCGAATGGAGGATGAACGTATTCCCAAAGATCTCCTATACGGAGAACTAGCTACAGGAAAGAGGCCAACCGGAAGACCCCAAATGCGATATAGGGATGTGTGTAAACAAGATATGAATACCCTTGGCATAGATCCAGACACGTGGGAAAGAGTTGCATCAGACAGATGTTCCTGGAGAAGAAATGTACGAAACGGACTGGTGCTCTTTGAGCGCAATCTGATCCAACAAACTGAGGATAGGCGGCACTGGCTTAAAACGCAGTCACTTACTGCAGGACCTGCCTCGTCTTACAGATGCGGAAACTGTGACAGAGATTGTCACTCTCGCATTGGACTATACAGTCACCAGCGTTGCTGCCAGGTACCTCCTCAGCGGCACAACTCTATAGTCCTTCAGGACTGAAAGAGGCCTACTACTACCATCCACAATAACCACATGGAGTTTCAACAATCACATTAGCCATCACTGTTAGTCTTCACATTTACTCCAGGGATCTGTAACATTCATGCATCAACCATTTATGTAGCATTCACATAAACCCCATGAAGCTATAACATTAACTTCACAGGGACATAACATTCACATTAATTCCACATTAATAATCACTGATGACATTATATCTATCCTGCTTTGGCATTCAACACTACCCCATTGTAACAGTTTCATCCACCCCACTCCATTGTAACAGTTTCATCCACCCTAACATTTTCATGAAACACATGTTTACTACTGTGAAAAACATGCATGATTACAATGACATGACATAAATCGTTTATAATAAACATTCACATGAACTTATTAACACCCCAAGTAGCACAAGTAAGTTCAGCAATTAGAGGCAGCACCATGTATGTAGAAGTGCCATGAGCACTGTAGTCAATAATTTATTAACAGTTTATAATTCTATTAAATATGTGAGCAGTGTCATAAATAATGAATAATTATATTCACCAGTGTATGATTATATTAACTAAATGAGCACTGTAACAAATAGTTTACATAAAAAAGTTAGCACTATAATAAGCTGTTTATGATTATGTTAACTAAATGAGCACTGTAACAAACAGTTTATGATTATGTTAACTAAATGAGCACTATAACAAGCAGTTTATGATTATGATAAATAAATGAGTACTGTAACAAGGATGTTAACTAAATGAGCACTGGTCATGTGCTTGCACTATAACAAGCAGTTTATGATTATGATAAATAAATGAGTACTGTGTCACAGCCTCACATAAGGGCGGTACCAACATAAAAGTAAGAGAGACTAGAGAAGGGATAGAACTCCACCTAAAGGGAAAGAACCGAGTCACTCGAAGGCTCGAATAATCCAGAGCCTTCTCGAAGGACCGGTCAGTGTGTCCACAGCCCCATGGACACCGATGGGGCCCGCCGATTGCGGGGTCCACGAGAAACTCGGAGAGAGTTACCACCCGTGTCGGATTGCGACAACGTGTGGAAAGGCAGACACGGACTGGACATCGAGGAAGCAACAGGGCATACCTTAAAGGGGACTTGATAGTTTAGACCCAAGTGTATTTAGGGGTCTTATGCATATGTTAGATAGCTGTTAGAGTTGTTGTGATAATCATGTTTATTGTAAACTCCTGTGATATGCAACTTACAGATTGCTGGCGTGCGAAAACTCTCTTCGCCAGCTTACTGTAACATAATAATAATAAATGATGTTAGATTGCATATGAACGGAGTTTGTTGCCTGTATGAGCCCGAGTTTCATTCCCCTAGATATCTAGGACGGTATGTTGGTACCGCCCTTATGTGAGGCTGTGACATACTGTAACAAGGATGTTAAATAAATGAGCACTGTAACACAGTTTATAATTATGTTAACTCAATGAGCACTGTCACAATTGCGTTAACCATACACTTGTGCTGAGGGTCTGCTGTCATAAGGTAGCGCAGTCATATCTGACTAAGACCCGACACTCCACTTTCAGTTACAGATAAGATTAATTACTGGAGATTAAAACTGTGCTATAAAGTTCAATAATTTAGCTGTCACATTAGGTTTTTATTTAAGTATACAAATATGACAACTTTGGGGTAGAAGTCTGTCCTACTACTAGGTGCGTCCACTGGGTGGTGGATGGTGGAGATATTTTGTCTAGGGGTTAGGTGTGAAATGTTGAATAAGCAACTATGGACCAATACAGGCGGTGGTCACTGAGAGGAGGCGAGTTAGTTGGTGGGGCAGCTATCTTTTTAAATACCTCAAAACTGTATGACATGGCCATCGGCGAGTAAGAGGCACCGTATATAACCTCTTCCCCATACCTCAACCATACACAAACCGGTGGAAGGCAAGGGGAAACCACAGCTGTATTTTCCCAAGACAATCATGACTGTAAACAAAATCGATAAATTTGTGGAGAGGCATGATTGCCTACGCACTGAATGATGATGAAGGCGGATAAAAAAGGAAATCAGAGTATGGTTGGTTTACCCAATTTCTCAATTTTATGCTAACTATTTAAAACTACAATTGTTATTGGTTGCGGAGCTGATGAACTACTGACCTACATATAAGCGTCAGGGTGCTGGTAAGAGAACTGAGTTCAGTGATTAAACCATATTTATAATTGTTTACATTAGAATTTGTTCAAACCATGTAAATTCTGATATTTATTTCATGTAAAATATCTCAGCCATTTACAAATAAACAGTGGCAATGCAATGTTTTAGCTTCATGACCAGTACATGAGGCACCTGTAATGACGGGCTAATGCTTCACACAAAACTAGGGACATCCAATTGTACCTTCAAATCTGACAACCAGATGAAGCTGAAATTTGATGGTAACCTATAGTTGGGATTTGATGGTAATTTATTATCGAGATTTGATCGTAATGTATAAGAAAACTGGAATGCATAATGCTGCTGCCAGAATGCCAACATAAAAGTCTGCCACGAAAAATACAGTTCATTGTCGATGGAAGCACCAGTCACTAGAAAACCAGCAGCCAGCCACACATTGCTGCATAAGGCAACCCAGTTAGTTTAGCGACCTGGCTGGCTGTCATTTTCCTGAACATGCAGTTCACGCTACACACAACCGCGGACAGATGTAAAAGCACTCCACAATGAAATTCACAGCTCACAGTGTCACTCTATGCACTCAACTCAGTAGCAGGGAGAAGGAACCATGCATTGCCAGTCCAACATGAGGAAAATGCAAACCACAGCCACAAGCATAAACACTAGAGGCCTTAACAGTTCAACCGCCTATCCTTAATATTGAACCGGAAGGCCTATTTAGATGATTAGAATGAGTAAATGATGCCCCACAAGCATCACACTTGTAAGGTTTCTCTTGTATGCATTCTCCTGTGGAGATCCAGACTGCTAGAATTAGTAAAGGCTGCTAGACAATGATCACACTTGTATGTTTTCTCATCGATGCGTGTTCTCTTATGTGTTTAAGGAGACTGGCAGATGTTCAGCATGGGTTGGCTTGTTTTGTTTTATTATTTATACTGTTCTTTAAGGTTAAGATTTGAGTTTATGGGAACCACCATCACTATCAAGTGTCATCTCCTCACTGAAGGTTGGCTAAAATGAGTCTCAAACACTCTCCATCCAGCCTCTTCACAGTGTATTCATATCAGCTTCTGCCAGCCCATCTATTGATGTTGTCAACCTCAGGCATGTGTTCCCGCTGCTTTTACCGCCAACGCGTTCTTCAGCAATCAGCTGAATGGGAATGCCAACCATAAACTAATTAGAGAAGCATGCCCCGTTCTGGGTCATCCTCATAATAAACTCTCAGGTTATTAGTTCTGGCATGGTAGCTGGCAGGGCGGGGTCTATAACCTGGGGCATAACCATGAACTCGGCGCAGAACCACAACTGGCTGTGGGTAAACATTTTCAATCGACCGCTGAATGGTGCTGGGAATGGACAGTTCTGAACGCCCCAATCTGCTTGAGCGGGACAATCTGCTGGTGTTGGACATGATGGACTGTTGGTCAAATTTGACCATCGTCTGGCTACCATTGGCCCTCATGGGAATGATGGAGGAGTCTCGGGAAACTCGACGCTGTCCCCAAGGGTTTGTGTAGAAACCAGCTGAAGCTGTGGTAAATGTTGGTTCATAGCTTCTTGCTGAGGTACTGTACAGGTGTGAAGGTGCAGCATGTGATGACGATGCCCTGTATATAACAGGCTGTGAGGGTGTAGAACGCTGTGCACTGTAAATTACTGGCTCTGAGGGCATATTGCGTGATGTTGAAGCTCTGTACACTGCAGCATCTGAAGGCATACTGTGTGATGTTGAAGCACTGTACACTGTGGCATCTGAAGGCATACTGCGTGACATTGAAGCACTGTACACCGCAGCATCTGAAGGCATATTGTTTGATGTTGAAGCACTGTATACTGCAGGATCTGAAGGCACAGTGATTGCTGCTGGGGCACTGTATACCTTAGATTGTGAGGATACCACACCCGATGATGAAGATCTGTACACAGCTGGTTTTGAAGGAAGCACAGTTGCCTCTATGTGTTTTAGATGCTTGCCCCGTGCATTCAACTGTTCACCATCTACTCTATCCACCACAGAAACATGTTCAAGCCTTCTGGCTGCCTCCCTAACATCATTGCCATCATGGTCGGCATGGATTTCAGCAGAGACATAAGGATGTGTTTCAACTTCAGTTTCAATGACAAAATCATCATCATTATCATGAATAATTTCAGCTTGTTCATTTCTAATGTAGACATCTGCATGCTGATGGCTATTATTTCTGTGATTCTCCCTGGCATCAAGCACAGGTACATGCAGTATGTCATCAACTGTCTTCACAGCTACATCCCCATTTGGCTGTTTATACTCATTGAAAAGATCACCCATATGCCTGTTGGCATTATGATCCGTTCTACCACGCAATGTCCAATTTCCATTATCCATCTTCTTTAGTTCAACATTCTCTGATTTAACTTTACTACGAATATCAGAAAAGACACTAGTCAAGTGAACGGCATCTGCATCAGTTTCGCAGCGGAGTGCAATAACTTTGTACTTCTTATTGGGGTCAGAAAGTACACACACAACACACTGAGGAAACTCTTCACGCTGCTCCATCGTCTGCACAGATTTCATTGGAAAAAATCTCGTCTCACTTCCTTGTAGAAATTTTGTGCGGGTTAACCTGATTCCTAGCTCATTAACCTTGATTTTCATCTTTCTACCCTTTTCTGTTCTAGCTTTATCCACAACACTATTGAGTAGCTCACTGGAGAGGACATCCTCACTCCATGATCCCACATGGCTAACCTTCTTGGATACCCCAAGACTAGCCATTGTTGTGTGATGTTTCCAGGTATTTCTTGAGTTCTGCTGTTATACTTCAGTCGAACAGGGGCTGAAATCTCACTTGCTGGCTAATCATTCATATATCTGCTTGCCCAGACCGTTTTTTCCTGAAAGCAGAAATCAAAATTAGTTTTCATACATTAAAAATAGCCAGGGGAAGGCAAAGAGATCAATTCATGGATGGTTTGACCACATGGAATAATCAGGACAAAACCAAAAACCTGAGCCACAGCTATGGTGACCCTGTGAGATGTTGTACCAGGACCAGTCACTGTTATCAGCATGGCACATGATGATAAAAAAAGGCTCACAATAGTTCTAGATGTTGCTGTTGGAGTGTGAAGTTAGGTCTTCACTTATTCTATTGTTGGGGTGTGAAATTAGGCCTTCACATATTCTATTGTTGGGGTGTGAAGTCATATATTCTACTATTGGGTGTGAAGTCATATATTCTATTGTTAGGATGTGAAGTTAGGCCTTCACATATTCTATTGTTGGGTGTGAAGTCACATATTCTATTGTTGGGTGTGAAGTAACATATTCTATTGTTGGGTGTGAAGTCATATATTTTATTGTTGGGTGTGAAGTCACATATTCTATTGTTGGGTGTGAAGTCATATATTCTATTGTTGGGGTGTGAAGATAGGTCTTAACATATTCTATTGTTGGGGTGTGAAGTTAGGTCTTAATATATTCTATTGTTGGGGTGTGAAGTTAGGCCTTCACATATTCTATTGTTGGGGTGTGAAGTTAGGTCTTAATATATTCTATTGTTGGGGTGTGAAGTTAGGCCTTCACATATTCTATTGTTGGGGTGTGAAGTTAGGTCTTAATATATTCTATTGTTGGGGTGTGAAGATAGGTCTTCACATATTCTATTGTTGGGGTGTGAAGTTAGGTCTTAATATATTCTATTGTTGGGGTGTGAAGTTAGACCTTCACATATTCTATTCTTGGGTGTGAAGTCAAATATTCTACTGTTGGGTGTGAAGTTAGGTCTTCACATATTCTATTGTTGGGGTGTGAAGTTAGGTCATCACATATTCTATTGTTGGGGTGTGAAGTTAGGTCATCACATATTCTATTGTTGGGGTGTGAAGTCACATATTCTATTGTTTGGTGTGAAGAGACATATTTTATTGTTGGGAACCCCAGAGTCCACTGAAGTAGCATGAGAAACAAATCCACAGGTATTTATTTGTTAGTCAGTAAAGGACCATTTTACATGCGTTAAGGGCATATGGTGGTAGACCCATAATTTAATAGACTAATCGACACTCAGTCGGCGAATCATGCCGGCCACATTTGAATCCCTAAGACATTTCTTGGTACCCAATTTAGACTGGGTCAACATGGGACCTCGGGTCATTTGACAATTCTTAATCTGTCATGTTCATTGGCACCCAGATGAAAGAAGTAGAGGTTAGAGGACACACTAGACAGCATAACAAAAGGCTAAAATGACCACACCTCCTTAAGGCAGGTTTGAATCCTGGTTTGTGCCAAATCACTATAGCTGCCAATCTGTGTATTGTCAGTGTCCTCTAAAATCTACGTCTCTCTTCTACTTTTATGGGTGTCAATCAATACCTGTTCATTTATTTTTCATGTCACTTCACATATTCTAGACTACAGCATAAAGAGATGAGGGTGGCCATTTTTCTACCTCGCTCCCTTTTCTTGTATGTATAAGTAAACTTTTGTTAGTGAGTTTGTGATTGTGAGTAAGTATGTATGTATGCGGGGGAATGTTTATTTGTGTGTTATTGAGTAGATGCATAACTGTGAGAGTTTGTGTAAATGATGTAAGTATATATGCAGGATTTTATGTAGGTGTTTATAAATGTGCATATGTATGTGTGTCTGCCTGCTTGTATCATAACATGGTAAATGCATTGTTTATGTTTCAACATTCATTTGACAGTGTTTTTTCCCTATGTGAATGTAACATGCACAATTAATGAACGAAAGATAAGTGATTCGAAGGGCTGAGTGTAAGACAGGCCTGTGTGCTCAATTTGTGACCCTTTAACAATAAAGTTTGTTTGTTCATTCCTTTCCAAACAATTCTCTAACAGCTATGATAACTATTCAGCATCCATGTGATGAAGATAGGCTGACCAAGACCAAACTTGTTGGAAAATAGAATCCGGCCACTGCTGGGAACTGAACCAGAACCACACGCGTGATAAGCAAGAAAACTAACTTGTTTTTTCCCTGTAAAATAATCAGAAAGTGACAAGATGGGTCTTCGCAAGAATAATAGAAGACAGAAGTCACTGTGATATCAAAGAAACATATTGTGCCTAAATGTGCAATTAAAGTAAATGATGTTATTTTGGGGCAAGTGCAGAAAGTTAGATATCTAGGCATATGGATAACATCAGATGGAAGATGTATCACTGAGATAAAGAACAGAATAGGACAATGTAAACACTGCATTCTATCAAATGAAGAACATGTTGTTCAATAAGTTCTTGTCCTTGAACGTTTAGAAAGAGTTCTAACATGTTTATATAGAACCAATTTTAACATACAGCTGTGAATCCTGGACAATTAGTAAACAGGCAAAAAAATCCCTGTAAGCCTTGGAGATGTGGTTTTATAAAAGAATTCTGAAAATTAATTGGTCAGCCAAAATGAGCTACTGGACATTTTGAGGGAAGCTAAGTCCCAAAGACAATGTATCACAAGCATCAGAAAGAAGCAGTCATCATTTAATGGCCACGTCATGAGAAGATGAGAAGACAAACACTGGAGCATGTTGTTACAACAGGAAAGATTTGTGGAAAAAGAGATAGAGGAAGACCATGGGAGAAAATTCTGGACAATCTTGTGTCATGGTACGGAAGGGAATCAAAATATGAACTAGCTTTGTGGCAAAGGGCTTGCGAATGCAATTTGTAATCTCGGATACCGCATTCGAAACACAGCTGCAGTGGAAACACAGCTGCGGGCGATTTGGCAGCAGACTGAGTTGCGGTGGTATCAATGTCAGTCGTTCAGAAAGCAATGGCAAACTACTTAATGTAAACATGTCAAGAGATCACAGCGGCAGAAATGTGATGTTCTGTAAAAAGGACATGCCAAAAAAAAAAAAAAAAAATCAGCACTTGATGGGCGGTATCATCATGACCATCTTCACTCCCCAAGACATTTCCTGCTACTAATATTAGACTACGTTGACCTGGAGAACCAGGTCAGACTTAGAAAAGTCTGCACCAATGTCGTCTCGAACCCTTGGCCAAGCCGGCAGATGGGTGTCTAGCCACTACGCAACCGAGGCAATCTTTTTGGGCATAAGGTACTGGATCCATATTTGTATAGACCAGACGGCACTCTGCTGGTCATGTGGTCAGTACGAGGAGGGCAGCCTTTACTTTCCAAGACATTACTTGGTACATCATTTCAGCTTAGGTCCACATGGCAGCCCAGATTAATTTTAATGATCTGCCCACATGCGGATTCAAATCCATCCAGCCACTATTTACATGGCTACATAAACAAACAAACAAATACACAAACACACACACAAAGCCTGATGACTTCAATTAATGGATTTACTTGTGATTACATTAGTGTAAACAAAATCAAATTATTAATTAATTACTTTTATTGAGGGCATTATTATTTAGTTTGGGTTATCTATTAAAAAGTCGCTTAAAAGTTGATAGGGTCAACTTCATTGCACCGGATTATTATCCTATATGGTTCAGTCTCTTCCCGCAGTGCAGGAAAGCGTAGCACAAAGCAAGAACTCCGTAGCTCCAGCAACGACTCTCAGGAGTCTCCGAAAAATGCACTCATGAACCGAAGTATGTGGCCGGGAATTGAACCCACAACCTTCGGAGCCTGAGTCTGGGTTATCTTTGCATCTAATATTAAATTTATGTATATATTTTTGCTGCAAGTTGATAAGTTATTATGATAATGTTTCAACATTTGTGCCTAAGTCGCGTGCTGCTGTGCGTGAGTCCGAGCGTGATACCCATATCACCTAGGAAACAAGTGGGAGTGTCACAACACACTTCTGACATTTGGCAACCGAACAGTAAAGTACTTCTCTTTTAGTTACTCTTAGTCTTACAGTTGCTGAGTGGATAATTATAAACATTCATATCTTCGCTAACAACTGATGTAGACGTGAATGATCTAGCGCCAGTTTAATTATGTCAGCCTTATGGAGTAGATGTTTTGATACATGTTGAAAGATGAGAGAACTGTAATGTAATATAAAATATTAAATATATAATTATATAATATATGATATATAATATATTATAATGTTTTTACAATCCCCAACTTATGACTTATGTCGCTGGCTGCGTCTCCAGACCAACTCTTCTACGGTCTCTACCTCTTACATTCGACTCTCCCCGCCAGTATAAGTTTCATAAATGTTGATGCTGAAGTTAGCAATGTTAGATATAGGGAGTGAGGTATAAAACTGGAGGACTCACCTCAATTACTAAAACAAAGTAGATGTGAAGATTTCTAATTTCTGCACTTTACAACTCCGCGGTCCTACCTTCGCAATAACTTCCTGTAACTTTGAGTAATCTCCCACCGACAAGATCTAACAGGGAAATAATCAGACATGTCTTTTACTTGAAAACAAAAGCAAAATCTATTTAACACGTCTGTTGTGCTCTGTGTTGCAATAAGATTAACTCTTTCACTTCCATAATCCCATGCTTGCAAGTTATAACTGTTTGAGAACAAAGAAAATGAATAAAAGTTCCCCCCCGCATGTTATAATATCTTTCTGTGGCGTTGAGTTCATGTTCATGCAGACACTTCAGCGTGCTCTATTGAGTCTCCTTGCCCTGAATAAATACACCAGCTTTCACTTAGCGACTCGCTGTGCTATTTTAGTCGTTGATTGAGGAATCTCTTCGTAGTTTGGTGTACTACCCCTCTCTGGTAACACTGCTGTTCAACTAACACGTCTGGATTCTAACTATTGTTATTGATTCATTTAGCGGTAGGTTCTCGTTTTCCTCCAATTCTCCGAAGTAAAGATAAAGGACCAATTCTCATGCCATGTTGCCTATTAGGTATATGGCCCCACAACTCTAGACCAGTCAGCACCCAATGTCTGGTGTGATCAATATTATGACGTCCGCCTTTAATGGCAAGGACATCTCCTGGTGCAAAGTGTAGGCTGGGTCGATCTGAGAGCCGGGTCAAAGAAAATAACTTCCTGCACCATAATGGATTAATGCCTACTTCTTGTCTTCTTTGCCCTTTATCCTCAACTGGGGTATAGACCCTCAACCAACTCACTACTTTCCGTCTTATCCTTTGCTATCTTCTGCTGCAGCAGCGTCCATGATCTCTCCAGATTATCCATCTCTATCTTTAATTCTCTTCTCCGTGTGTCTTCATGTCTCCCGCTATTTCGTCTGCTCCGTGGATTCCAGACAAGGGAGTGTCTTGTTATACTATCCTCTGGCTTTCTCTGCGTGTGGCCTGTCCAGCATCAGCGTCTCTTCTTCATCTCTTCACTGGAATTTGTTTAGTTCTCTCCACGATCTCCACTTTAGTGATTCTGTGTTACCTTTTAAGTTCTACTATGCCACACAGACACCAATTAGTGAATTACGATTAGTAATTATTTGACTGGTCTCCCTGCCCAAGGGGTTAACGACGTTGTTCGTAATCCTGTATATCCACGTGGGGGAAAACAACTGCGCGAGATTCTGCAGCGGATCGCTCCGCGCTGGTAACTTACAGGGGTATGTGAGCCGGTCTTTCAGAAAGAAATGGCAAACTACTGAACGTAAAACTTGCCTAGTGCATCAACAGCAGCTGAAAAATGCTGGTGTTGACTGCAACGTCCTGTAAGGGATATGCAATATTTAAAAAAAATGTTATTCCTTGTGCATGTTTCTGATCCATATAATAGAAGCTTTATTATATTATTTATCATCAGGTGATAACTATTCTTAGTTTGGTAACGTTTAATTTCTTTTGAGTTTCACATATTTCCAAGTGACATGAAACCTCTTCTTTCCTGTAATATTCTTATTTTAATTTCAATGTGTCCCCCTCCCCCACTCCCATGTCTTCCCAGTCATTGTCTACATTGTCACCTATATCATCATCATCATCATCATCATCATCATCATCATCATCATCATCATCATCATCATCATCATCATCATCATCATCAAGTGTGCTGCCAGTTGGCGTAGGCATCCATGTCTCTCCACAGATCTCGGTCTTTGGTGTTCTGCATCAACTCTGCTGATTGATATTCATCCATTCCACCGTATTAAAGCATCCATCATCATTTCTCCTGGTCTGCCGATGCCTTTCTTTCCCTCGGTCTTTCCAGTTGTCACGATGCTCACTAATGCCTCTCTTCTCATTACTTGACCAAAGAAAGTTGTCTGTCTCTTTGTTACTGTTTTATATAATGTTCTAATTTCATTAGTCTCTTTCATGCGTCGTTGTTAGTTACCATGGCAGTCCAAGGAATTTGGAACATTTGTCTCAGGAACCACATCTCTGTTGCTTCCAATTTCTTTCTAGTTTGTTCATTTACATTCCAAGATTCACTGCCACACAGCAAAACATGTTCGATATAACATTTCAGCACTCTCTTTCTTAATTCAATTATTGTGACTTACTGCATAATATACCTTTTTCTTCTTTGCGTTCATCCGGAGTGTTTTTTCAGATGTGATTGCGGTGTGTCTGGTTAGGCACCCTTGGGCCATCACATCCGACTTTTAGCGTGCATTTTTGACAGGTTAGCATTCCTGTGGGACTCTCACTTTTGTGATGCCTTCCACATACCAGCTTGTCAAGTTGGAACGGTCGAATGCTTCACGATCAACCCTCAAGGGAAGGCAGGGACAGTCTATGGCATTTTCCGCCATCTAGGGTGGCATCCATAGTTGCAGAGCCGACACATAGCGCCCTGGTGCTGGGCTCACCGAGGGAATCGTCACGTCCTGCTCATGTCTGCTTTAATTCCTTACTTCAATGTATTGGGCATTTCGTTCATCACGGGCCTTTCCCGCACAAACCAGACCGGTCTGCAGAAGGTATCCACTCAGCGAGTTTTCGATTCGGACATGTGCTTGTCGCTGTGCCCGTCAGAGCTGTTCCGGGCACAACGGACATTCGGAAAACTAGCTAGTCAGAGCTTTTCCGGACACTGATAGGCATTCGGAAAACTAGGTAGTCAGAGCTGTTCCTAGCACGAAAGACATTTCACTCGGACGTAATTGCGTAGTGCCAATTTTTATTTTGCCACCCGTAGGACGGCACTTCCGTCTTCGGCGGGCATTTTTTAATGAGGTTAGCCTTCCTCGGGTTTCGAGGCACGTTAGACTCTTACTGTTGTGGTGTCGCCCACATCTCAGCTGGTCAAGGTAGAACGGTCAAAGACATCACGGTCAACCCTCAAGGGAAGGCAGGGGCAGACCATGGGCATTCCCCACTATCCAAGGAGGCTTCCATAATTGCAGAGCCGGCACATATTGCTCTGAGACTGGGCTCACCCGAGCAATCGCCATATCCTGCTCACGGCTGCTTTAATTCCTCACTTCCATATATTGGGCATTTCGTTAGCCACTCGCCGCTCCCCGCACAAACCAGGAACGGTCAGTCTGCGGACGACATCCACTAGGTAAGTTTTAGCTTCGGACTTCCACGCTATGGATTCGCTAGCCAAGCGTTCCATTTCGTGTTAATGAGGCGTTTTTCACCTTTGACTGCACTCACTCTATGAGTATAGATATAGACATTTTCCGTAACCATTTCGTGCGACTGGGGCGCTTTTCTACCTTTAGTACTCGCTCACGAGGTAGGCTACATGTGC
Source organism: Cepaea nemoralis (assembly GCA_014155875.1). Lineage (NCBI taxonomy): Eukaryota > Metazoa > Mollusca > Gastropoda > Stylommatophora > Helicidae > Cepaea > Cepaea nemoralis. The sequence goes on from JACEFZ010008406.1 coordinate 123,428, forward strand.
TGCCGGCTCAGCACCTTACCTCCGGGCATCAGTGAGCGAGAGACGGCCAGGCTCTCTCATCCGGGGATCCCTCATATCCCCAGCTGAGAGCCTTCGAACAAGTATCTGAACTAATGCATGTAGCATGCTCAGCATCTCACCTCCGTTTTGCAGTATGTTGGTATCGGCCCGGCTCTCACATCTAGAGGTTAGTGGCTTAGAAGCGTTCAGCCATATCCCTCAGAAGGTAGGTCTGGACCAAGTATTAGTGGCTTCGTGCACCTGATATGAGCTTTTGACTGCTATCCTGTCTACCTGCAGAGCAGCAGGTTGTGTCTCTTAGTCTTAGGGATCTCAAGAGCTGTCCGACATGTAGTTGTATATCCATCGGCATAGCGCTTGGGCTCACTGGGACACTCAACCCCCCCCCCCCCACCGCGGCAAGGTGGAGACACATCGGGGGGTGGGGGGTGGGGGGGGGGGGGGGGGGGTAAGATACCTTTCATTTTCTGAAATGCAGTTTTTGCTTGCCCTTTTCTCTATTGTACATCGTCCATCTGATATTATTATGGCCCCTAGGTATTAAAAATTATATCTTGGTTAAGAATGTCCACTTATATTTCCTATCCTACACTGCAAGATGTTATAGGCAGTAGATGACAGTTGTTTGACAGATGACAGTTAAATCAGCTCTGCCGTAGTGATCTGAAACAGAGAGTGACTAAAACAATTACAAACTACACTAACCATTGGCTGGTTCCAGCATATGACGACTACATAGCACGTCAGAATCTGTAACGCGGAGACAGATTCCAGAGATTCAAGAGTGAGGAGACACTGGTAATGGAAAGAGCCCACACCTGAGAATACCTGATAATAGCATAACCAGAACATCATTTCTCACAGTGAAAACGAAATGAAGGGAGACATTTGGTTATGCTCCAGTGGGGTTAAAGGGCAGAGGGAGACTATAGTTTAACTAACTAAACAAAAACAGGGAAACCGTCGCTGCTAACAGACTACCTCAGAATATAGCAACAATATAACAGAGTCGCACAATCAAAACAAGCTTCATGAAAATTGATAAGGGAAACAATCGAGTGGGTATGGTAATCCCAGCTCTAAGAATCAAATATGGTTATCAAATAACAAATAAGATATCAACGTATGAATGATGGCTATAAATAACTCTTAGTGTACGCCCTCCCAAACACCATTTCAGATATATTTTTGTTATGGGGAAATTTCGGGTTGTGATTGGGGAAAGTGGTTTACATTTCCTTGCTTCAGATCGACTTGATAAATGAAATTTATACGACACGTCATCTCTTTCTTACAGTCCATGCCGCATGATTATGTCTGTCGACAGCTTTCTGTCCCACGTACTGCCAATCTTCTTATAGTCCATGCCGTATGGAGTTGGCGATCATGTCTCTCCGCAGCCTTCTGTCTCGTGTACTGCCAATCTTCTTATAGTCCATGCCGTATGGAGTTGGTAATCACGTCTGTCTACTGCCTTCAGTCTCGTGTACTGCCAATCTTGCTATAGTCTATTGCGTATGGAGTTGGTAATCATGTCTGTCCACTGCCTTCTGTCCCGTGTAATGACAATCTTCTTATAGTCCGTATAGAGTTGATGATCACGTCTGTCCATATCCTTCTGTATTTTGTGATGGCAATTAATTTCTGATACCGACGTTCCTCCATGCCATGAAACCAAAGTATCCAGCATATTCTCTCTCGGTCCTTCCCTGCCCCTCCTACCCCCATCATTCCCGTTGTCACGACATACTCCAGCTTTCCCCTTCTCATGACATGCCCACAGAATGTAGACTGTCTTCTTTTCATACAAGTAACCACTTCTAGTAATAACATTTCCCCTGGTCTCTGGGTAGTGAGATCAGACGCCCATGTTTATTGTTGCGCACGTAAAAAATCCCTTGGCAGTTGGAAATCGAAAAAGAGTAGCCTAACGGCGCTGCCCAGGCAAAATTTCTAGTTAAAAATCTACCCAAAGTATTTCAGCATCAGCGCGGTTCCACGGAGTTCGTGTAATGAGCTGAGTTTCTCCTTACTCAGGCTTGAGTTAAGAGTAGAACGGAGCACTTATGAGTTACACCCGTGTGCTGTGATGTTGATCCGTCGGCTAAACTAAACTAAACTAAAACCAAAACCACTTCTCTTCGTAAATTAACTTCTTTAAGGTATATTCACTATGTTCTTTATCCGCCCAAGCTGCTCTCATCATTCTGTACAACCACATTTCCGTAGCTTCCACAAAATGTCTCAGTATGCTGTTAATTGTTCAGAATTCACTTCCACACACCATGATTGGCTCTATATAGAGCTTAAGAACTCTTTTTCGCATCTCGATTGGCAGAGTTATATTTCACTCACCATCCTTCATCTTATGAAATGCTGCTTTTTCTGGGAATATTCTACACTTAACCTCCGAGTACATCTTCCTTCTGCTGTTATCAAAGTGCTCAAATGTGCTTAAACATGGAATACGCGTTCCAGACTTGTTCCATTTACTTTGATGATTTACTTAGATTCAGACCTTTGTGTAACTTTCTGTAAGAAATAAGACATAACGAATCAACAGTATTGTACGCAGGACGCACGCTCGTCGCATTCTTCAGTCGAGATTGAACGTCCGTCTACATTTATCTCTACGGGATGAGTGTCGTCCTGACACTGTACCCACCACAGCTGAATCAGGCTCTCTAATTATGACCCATTTGTTTGTTTTGCTGCCCTTTCCATTCGGTCTCAGAGAGATTCATCAGCTCAGTCTTGTTATAATTTAGCTCGTCGCCGAAAGAAGCGCAGCAGTCAATCTATCAGCCTGTTCATTTCCTCGAACACCCGCATGCCCTGGGCAGAAATCCATGATGTACTCTTGAACTTCGTCTGTTCGAGCGATGCAAGCCATTCCACACGGACCATTCCAATATCCATTTTGCGTAGCCTGCTTTGCGAGTCTGTCATAAACACAACATTTGTTCTGTACTATTCTCCTGCCATTGGAACGTCGCTATTGCAGCCTCTACCTCAATTCTCATGCTGGAAGTCGTGATACCATACGACAGACTTTTCTTTTAACACAGCCCCCCATCAACCTTTGCTATGAAGCCCCGCCCACTCCTTTACCTCCTAATATTGACCTATCCGTGTATATCAGTGGTTGTCAACCTTTTTTCCGCCCATGCAACCCTTCATAATATGTTCAGAATGTCACCCCCCCCCCTTGGTATTTACTCACTATAAATCCTCCCCCCCCCCCGCCTTTACACGGTATATGTAAAAATGGAAGCTAAATTTAATAACACATACTATAACAAGTCTAGACGACTACATAAAAGTGATTTGCAAGTCTACTTACGTTTTAAAACGAATTTCAGAAGAGCGAGAAATACAGAACTGTAAAGTATGGAAGGAAAAACAATATAAAGTAATCGGTTCTTGTATTAACGCGATCTTGAAATCATCTTAAAATCCCCTCCCCAACCTGGAAACCCTACAATTACCCCCCCCCCCCTCTCTCTCTCTCTCTCTCTCTCTCTCTCTCTCTCTCTCTCTCTTCAGGGAGGGGGAATTCCCCACCGGTTGAGAACCATTGGTATATATTATAGCATCACTTGGATGTGAGCTGTTGCACGTTTCTGTCTCGCCCGTTGTCCAATCCCTCACTGATGACCCAACATAACTATCACTCTGTGTAAGACTGCTTTTTGGGCATCATTACGGCTTATCTGTCTAGCTTAATTTAATCTATTGTATCTGGTCTGTAATCTTTAGTTTACTTTTTACTTTTATTTCCACAGATTGTATCTAATCATAGTTGAAAATAATATTTCCGAAGATAAACACCTACCCAGATTAATTACGTTATGCAAACATGTTATGTTTCCCGTGTGCCAAACGGGTGGATCAAAATATTTACTCACCCAAGACTGAACTAAGGCTAGTTTAATAACTGCAGTCTATTGAATCAAGCAGAGTCCCGTCAATACAAAATTTATTGTCTCGAAGTGGAAATACACATTGCTTGACACTCTCGTAGAAGATTATAACAGAAATAGATACTAGAGAACACACCAGACAACAAGTATATTTAAATCTGTAGACACCAAGAAGACGGCGGAGAGATAATATATATACAGACCTACAAGCACTTGGAATCAACGACTGGCAAGAGAAGATCAACCAGAGAGACGAATGGAGACGGACTGTATCTGCAGCAAAGAACCTCAATGGCTCGGAACGCTGAAGAAGAAGAAGAAGAAGAAGAAGAAGAAGAAGAAGAAGAAGAAGAAGAAGAAGAAGACATGCTGGTTTTAAAACGACAGGACCAGACAAAAGGACAATGGATTCACTGATATAATGACCTATCATCTCTAGAAGTCCTCGAGACTGCTGAAATACACTGAGAAGTGAATTTACAGTTATTGTGTAGGCACTTATAGAAGAACAGTTTAGAAGTGAATTCAGAGTTATCTATGTGTCAGTGAACCAACAAACACGCCATGACAGCTGCACTGGCTACTAATATATCAGTGAACCAATAGCTACGTTGTCACGGCTCCACTGACTGTACTGATGTATCAGTCAACCAACAGCTTACGCTGTTACGGCTCCACTGACTGTACTGATGTATCAGTGGACCAACAACTACGATGTCACGGCTCCATTGACTGTACTGATGTGTCAGTGAACCAACAACTTCGCTGTCACGACTCAACTGACTGTATTGATGTGTCAGTGAACCAACCATCACTTTATCACGGCTTCAAAGAATTGCAGCCGACCGATTTTGCTATTTTGTTATTGTTGTTTATGTGTGTGTACATATTTAGCAGAGTGAGTTTTACACTTAGCTTTGTGTACTCACCCTTCATTGTTAAAACCACGTTACTGCTGAATTCTTATAATTCTTTCCTGTCCCTTTTTCCGCCCTACATATTTCACTTGCTCATAGTTGCTTCCCCGTAGTAAAAAATAAAGTAAATATCACTTTTATACGCCTTATAACATATTGGGTATATGGTGCTAGGTTCATAATATATAGAGGAATCGGTGCTCGATGCGTGATGTAGTCGGTATCACATCGGCCGCCTTACTTCAGTCTAGCCTTTTTCGACATAGGAGCCCAGATAAAGTGACAAAATCCACCACGATGGAGATTCGAACACATCATCACCGTTCCCGCAGGCAAGCTGTCTATTCACATGGCTACCGCGGTTCCACCAAATCACCCCCGACGAACTTTTCGACCATTGATAAACAGTTTGTACACAACATTTCAACCCAAGCACATGTTTGGACCGATACAATCTATGTTTGTGTGGCAGGATACACAAATGTCTAAATCCGGTGTTCATTAAAAAAATCCCTAGTAAAACATTTCAATGGTTATGAGAACGATGTGATTAAATACTTACAGTTCTGCCTGTGTGTAGAAAAGAAAAGACCAACCTTTAATAGGATATGATAGATTTATTTACGTACGTGGCTGAATACATAACAGATCCTGCTAAACCGGTTCAGGGTCTTATAGCAATTCAGGCATTTTTATATAGGTGTGCAGCGGTCTTGCAATAATTCTGCCGAACCGTCATAAAACGGCTGGGAAAGTGACTTCAATGGATAATGGGATTGTTGAAGACTAGGGAACATTGAATGGCCTCAGAGAAGCGAGGAGGTTCGTTGAATCAAGTGATGGCTGTGAATCTGCAACATTGACCGGACTCATCATCATCATCATCATCATCATCATCATCATCATCATCATCATCATCATCATCATCATCATCATCATCATCATCATCAAGTGCCCTGCCAGCTGGCGTAGGCGTTCATGGCTCTCCACAGATCTCGGTCTTTGGTTTTCTGGATCAACTCTGCTGCTGATATTCCTCCGTGCCACCGTCTCAATCCATCCAGCATCATTTCTCTTGGTCTGCCTCTGCCTCTCTTCCCCTCGATCTGTCCATTTGTCACGATGTTCTCCAATGCCTCTCTTCTCATTACATGACTAAAGAAAGCTGTTTGTCTCTTTCTTATTGTTGTATATAGTGTTCTAGTTTCATTAGCCTGTTTCAGGCAGTCGTTGTTAGTTACTCTGGCAGTCCAGGGAATTCGCAACATTCGTCTCAGGAACCACATCTCTGTTGCTTCTAATTTCTTCTTAATTTGGTCATTTACATTCCAAGATTCACTGCCATACAGCAAAACTGGTTCTACATAGCATTTCAACACTCTCTTTCTTACACTCAGTGATAGTGACCTATTGCACAAGATACTCTTCATTTTCTGAAATGCGGCCTTTGCTTGCCCTATTCTGTGACCGGACTGCGAGAGCAAATGATCAAAAGGTGTGAAGCCAGACAAGAGCGCTATGTAGAGAGCCGGACAAGAATTGCAAATCAAAACAGAACTACTGCCTTCAGTAGATAGATGTCGTGGACGATACTGGGAAGGGGATCTGAGCACTTATGGACTGAACGGTTCGATGTGCGGTGAGGATAATCTGAGGGTTAATTAATTAGTTTAGTAAGCATCGTGGCTTTGATAAATAACACAGTGGTTCGGAAGTTCCACCTCCAATCGCCATAACGCAGACCATGCAGGAGGGTAAGTTAATAAGTAAGTCACAAATGGTTGTAGGAAAATAACTAAATATGATAACAACTTGAAACCAGTTTATTTGTATACATACATTGCGCCTTTATTTCTCAACATAATTTCCACCAACATTGATGTACTTATCCCATAGTTTTATCAGTTCTCCCAAACCGACTGCATAGATCTGCGTGCCCTGTTCTAATTTACCTGCCATCCCATAGAACTCTGTGACTTACTTATTGACTCGCCCTCGTAACGTTTTTTACCCTGCTATGCACCGCTTTACTGGAAATCGCTAGGGGCTAAGCCCACTGAAAACTCACCTTGACGGGAGACATTTTGCGAATGACTCCGAAGTTGAATGTGAAGTAAAAACGTGGTTTAGAAAACAGAGCACGTAGTTCTATGCAGCCGGTTTGGGAGAACTGATAAAACTATTGGATAAGTTCATCAATAGTTGGTGGAAATTATTTGAGAAATAAAGGGACACTGTATGTATACAATTAAACTTGTTTCAAGTTGTTATCATATTTAGTTATTTTTCTACAGCCATTTGTGACTTACTTATTAACTTACCCTCGTAGCAGGGGCTTCAAATGAAAACCTTAAATATTTGTTTTGGGTGAATCTATTCTGAAAAAGTAAAATAAAACAAATGTATCCTTTTTCGATGTAGTCACCACTGCGTTCAATGCAAGTCCTCCAGCGCCGATAAAGTGCTTGGATTCCTGCAGAAAACAATTCTCTTGGTCGCGTTTGTAACCACTCATGCACCACTCGCTGTATATCTTCACAGAAGTCACGACATTTGACACTTCTTACTCCATGCATACACTTGCTGGACTGACAGGCATGCATCACCATACTGGACCTTCATTTTCTGATCAATTTCTATATGTTTCACCTCTTCACTGATCGAACAACGGATACCAAAACGCTGCTCTTCTTTGGTGCATGTCAAATGTTGGGCGACCATCTTTAAACTGTCCTTACGACGCCAAACACGCTCGTCTGCGCCGTGATGACATGCGCTTAACACTCTTGACATCCTTAACAACAATATTGACAGGTTACAAGACAATGGCATGTTTTTGTAATTTCTACCACACTTTTAAGGTTTTCATTTGAAGCCCCCTTGTAGTTATGCAGTTGAAGGTAGCTAAGGAATATTTCACTAAATGACGTCACGAAAAAACGTAAATATCACGAAACAGAAAATACGCTTACTGAAATGTTTTGATTGGTCTGTTCTTCTGTATGGAAGCGAATGATGGACAATAAATAACGACATGATGAAGGAACTGGAGGCAACGGAGATGTGACTTTGGGAAGGAATACGAAGGCAAACAGATACAGGTGTTACTGGATCACTTATTAAAAATCCATGCATCCATCATGTGCCATACCGATAAGCGTGGGCGGTCGTGTTTTGCCATCTCACTCGATCACCAGAGTCGTGGATCAGCTCCGTGTTCCTGTCTCTACCATGCCACGTGGCCAAGCCATCCAGGTATTTACGTCTCGGTCTTCCCCTTGGTCTCTTTCCCTTCGATCTTGCCAGTAGTCACCAAGTTCTCCAAGTCACTTTTTCTCATAACATGCCCCAAAAATTTTGACTGTCTACGTCTAATGACTCTAAAAAGTTTACGATCTTCATTTGTTTCTTGGAGGATTTGTTGCATTGGTTTTTCTATCAGTCCATTGTAATTCTTTACATTTTCCTCAGAAACCACATTTCCACATCCATCAGCTGTTTTTCAGTTTGACTGCTCATTGTCCACGCTTCACATCCATACAAAAGTACAGGTTCTATGTAGCACTCAACGCTCTTTTTCTCGTTTCAATTGATATCTTTTATTCGTCAGTATGTTTTTCATCTTGCAAAAGGCTACCTTTCGCAATGGCAATTCTTGTTCTAATCTCTTCAAGGCATCTCCCATCAGATGTTATGACTGTGCCGAGATAACTGTATCGATTCACTTGCTTAAGAATATGCCCATTTACTCGTATATCACATTGTGGTATTTCCTTCTTCCCAGTGACGACCATAATCTGTGTCATCTTAATATTCAGTTCTAACTCTAGTTGTTCACTGTGTGCAACAACAGCATCTACTAAATTTGGCAGGCCCTGTTCATTATCTGCAGTCAAGACTGTATCATCTAATGTTATTGATGTTTCGTCCCCCAATGTTGATTCCTACCATAACTTCTATATTTCTGAAAATATTTTCACTGTACAGGGGGAAAAAAAAAAGATCTGGAGACATTACACATCCCTGTCTCACACCTCTTTTGATAGGCTGATATTGACCTATATCGTTATCAATTCTGATGGCAGCTTGTTGTTTCCAATATATGTTATTAAAATATGCGGGGGAAAATGAAATGTTATCAACATCATCATCATGCGTCATGCCGATAAGCGTGGGCAGTCATGTTTTACCATCTCACATGCTCACCAGAGTCGTGGTTCAGCTCTGTGTTCTTGTTTCGACCATACCACGTGGCCAAGCCATCCATGTATTTACGTCTGTCTTCCCCTTGTTCTCTTCCTCTCGATCTTGCCAGTTGTCACCAAGTTCTCCAGTTTATTTCTTCTCATAAGGTGACTAAAAATGTTGAATGTCTACGTCTAATTTCTCTAATCAGTTTACGATTTTCATTTGTTTTTTTTGCAGGACTTCGTCAGTGGTTTTTCGGTCTGTCCATGATATTCTTTGCATGTTCTTTTCATTTGAAGCCCCCTTGTATTTATGCAGTTGTAGGTAGCTAAGGACTATTTCACTGCACAGGAAAAAAAAGATCTGGAGACATTACACATCCCTGTCTCACACATCTTTTAATAGGCTGCTATTGACCTACATCGTTATCAATTCTGATGGCAGCTTGTTGTTTCCAATATATGTTATTAAAAATATGCGGGGGGGGGGGGATGAAATGTCATCAACATCATCATCATGCGTCATGCCGATAAGCATGAGCGGTCGTGTTTCACCATCTCACATGCTCACCAGACTCGTGGATCAGCTACCACATTTCCACGGCCAGCATATGTTTTTCAGCCTGTTTGCACATTGTCCACGCTTCACATCCATACGAAAGCACAGGTTCTAAGTAGCACCTCAACAGTATTTTTCTCGTTGCGAATGACATATTTATATTGGTCAGCATGTTGTCCATCTTGCAAAAGGCTACCTTCTCCATGACGATTCTTGTTCTAATCTCTTCAAGGCACCTTCTGTTAGCTTTTATGACTGTACCGAGATAATTGTATCGATTCACTTGCTTATGGTTTTTGGGGATGTGTTTGTGGATGTGCGATGTGTGGGTTGGTGGGGGATTGTGTGCATGGGTGGGGAATATGTTGTCGATAGAGATGTGGCTGGGGGATGGGTGGTTTGAGGTGTGGGTGGGGAGAGGATGTGTGGGTTAGGATGTGTATGTGGATGGGAGTGGGATGTGTGGGTTGGTTGGGGAATGTTTGTGGGTGGCGAGTGTGTTTTGGTTGGGGGATCAGGTGAGGGCAGTGTGTGCGGGTGGGGGATGTGCGGGAGGGGGATGAGTCGGTTGGTGGGGTATGTATGTGTCCCTTGGTGTGCGTGTGTGTGGGTAGGTGGGGGTGTGTATGTGTCACTTGGTGCGCGTGTGTGTGGGTAGGTGGGGGTGTTGTGTGGGTGGGGTGATGTATGGATAGGTGGGAGATGGGCCTCACAACATGGTAATTAGCCTTGTTTATGTTTACAACATTCATTTCACAATGTTTATTTTTCTTCCTATGTAAATGTATAATGCTCTTGATGAACGAAAGACGAGTGATTGGAAGGGCCGAATGTAAGACGGGCCTGCGCGCCCAATTTGTGACCCTAATAAAGTTGATTTGATTTGATTTGATTTGATTTTGTGGTGTTTCCTTCTTCCTAATGTAACCATAATCTGTTTCTTCTTACATTTTATGTCACCAACAGATGAGGTGAAATATAGAAATGAGCTGTATCTAGGAAATGCTTGGCAAGAGATGTAAGGGAAGATAGATAATGTGAAGCATAAACCACTGAAAAAAAAAAAAAATACAACCAGTAACATAAGTTTTATCAAAATATCAGATATTCAGAACACTGTTTTCCCCGCTGTGAATTTGAATAATGAAGACACAATCAATATATTATATTGCTCCATTTAAAGCATGTCACATTTCGCTATATCTCGTCAGGTGCATGCTAAAGACATTTCAGTGTGCTGTTCATTATAAACAACCAACAGTTACTGAGAAATGCCGAGGCTTGTGCTATACACGCGGGTAAACCACAATTACATAAACAAAAAGACGCGATAGTCTCTTTACAACTACCGCTGTGACATTGAACTACATGACAATGTGTTTTGTTTATTTCGTTTGAAAGGATTCATTACGCTACTTCATTGTATGTTGAACTTTTTTACCTGTAGTATGCACCCGTGGAGATACAGCGAAACATGCCATTCAGTAAATTGTGCAATGGATTATATTGTCTTCATTGTTGACAATATCAGATAAAACCACATGTGACGCATGCTCTAGAAAACGGCCGAGGAAGAAAATCTGCTCAAAGTACAGAACTATTAACGCTGAAGAGTTCATACGCTCTGATGCTCCACATGATTTGGCAATAAGATGAGAAATACACCCGCGGTTATTAGTTGGCACTCATAGAAGTCAAGGAAAGGAGTAGAGGTTATATGGTGCATTAGACAATCTACACACTGAAAGCTTCAGACTCACCACAACTATAACCATTTAAGGGACAGGCGATGAATCGCCACCGGTTTACAAAACCATTAATAGTTTATGCAGACAATACCGCACTGATTGCAGACAACGAACATTGGTTCAACCCCTACACCGGTTAGTTGGACTAAAATGATGACTTCTCGTCCTAGACTTGGTATAAGTCCTACATCAGAAGACGGAGTGAGTTCTTTTGATGGCGAAGGACACTGGCAATAGGGAAAGCTAATTCACACGCAAAAATCAACCCAATGCACAAAAAGTAGTAACGAACGAACGAATGAACGAACAAACTTTATTTTCAAATGGTTAAGAATTGGGTATGTGTATAGACTACGCTTGAGTTCAAAGCGAGCGAATTTAAAAAAAACAAACAGATGCGGTTATTGTACACGATGGACTGCTTGAATTATAATTAAAATGTAAGAAAACAGAGATTACGGTGGTCACGAAAAAGACAGGTATGCCACAATGTAACGTACAAGTTAATGGGGACATCCTTACACAGGTAAATTAGTACCACAATCTTGGAACAATCATTACACACGACGGAAGAAGCCTGCACATATTAGAAATAGAATCGCGATGGCGAAAGAGCTGTTGGAAAGATGCACAATATTTTCAACAATAACAAGCTAGTTAATCATTAGTCGCGGTTCCAATTTCACGTCAAAGGGCCAGCCCATAATGCCCCGTTCCTGTGCCAGTGAATATTACACAAAATGCTCCTCGCGGTACCATATGAAAAGTGGAACAGACAGCAGTCCCGACACACCAACAGCACGAACAGGCATACATGTATAAGACCGCTGCCAGAATGCCAACACAACAGGCCGCCACTAAAATTACATTTCATCGTCGATTCTAGCAGTCGCTAGAAAACCAGCAGATACACACACGTTACTTTTTGTTTTTGTTCGCATATCCTTTACAGGACATTGCTGTCAACACCAGCATTTTACCGCAGTTGTTGATTTCTTGGCAAGATTAAGCTCAGTAGTTTGCCATTGCTTTCTGAGCGGCCGGCTCACTTATACCGTAAGTTACCAATGAGACAAGAACCGTTTCCAATTCTCTCGCGCTGCGTTGCCCTACGTGGATAAACGGGATTACGGAGAAAGTCGTTTAACCACTAGGCCAGGGAGACGGTCACGCATTACTGCGTAAGGCAAAATCATTTAGTTCAGCAACCGGCAGTTTACTATTTTTATGAACATGGAGTTCATAATAGAAACGACCGCGGACAATGAAACGCATTTCACGGGAAATCCACAGCTCACAGTGAAAGCCAACCGTAGCCAGAAGTAAACCGCTAGAATCCTTAAACAGCTCAACAACAAATACGCTACATTGGAGCGGAAGCATCAATTAAAAGCTGTCAATTGCAGTCAGAAATAAGAGTTAAAGTACAATATAGAATCAGTACTGTTGTATGTATGTGAAACATAGACAATAAGCAGATACGCTGAGAAACATCCATTCATAGCCGATATGTAGTTTCAGGGGAAAATTCAAATAATACAACGGACGAACGGAAAAACAAAATGAGTTAGTCTTTCAAGAACCGAATGAAATTCTTAAACCGATTAAAGAAATTAGACTGTCATAATTGTTTTGGACATGTTTCGAAGGGAAACGCACTAAAGAGTAACGGGAAGACAAAGGGATCAATAGCTGGATAGTGTGGCCACATGGCATAATCAGACAAGAACACAGACTTGATCCCAGATTCTGGTGATCGTGTTTTTTGACCAACCATGACCACCCCGCTAATCGGCATGGCACAGTATGATGATAGGCACACCGGGATTCTATTCAAAGTTGTGAAAGGACACTCAAGTTATAACCAGGTCATAGCGGAACAAAACATTTGGTAATAATTACGCACATACTGGGCTCCCGATATGAACGTTTTGATATATCCGCCCTGAATACGGAGGTCCAACGTTTCAGAGATGTTACAGAAAGATAACACACAGAAAACATGGGTCGCATCTGTGAATGGAATAAACCGCAGGGTTCTGAGGTCTCTTTATAAATTGTGTGACAGAATATGCAGATGAGAATGTGTGATATAAAACTGTCAACCATTACTAGACGTCTCTTTTGACAATACGCTGCCATTTTTAAGCCTATATGCAAGTTTTAGATGCAAGTAATAGAGAAATATGTAAAACACGAAGTTTGGAATCTACGACACAAAACAGTCAGCGATTCTCAAGTTATGACATGAATGCGCAGAATGCTTACAGTACAACAGAGAGGCAAAATAAGTTTGTAATAGTCAACATTAGTTAAATTAATACACTTTTGAAACTACATATACATATCATCTTTGCAACATTTCTATCATCGCTAATGTCCGCAGGGTGGGGTTTCCGAGACGGGGATCTAAAGGGTCGGATGTCCAAAGCGTGGCAGTCTAAGATTTCCATCGTCACACCAAGGAATACAACACCTGTATGTTAGTTAGTTAGTTAGTTAGTCGACAGATCATCCTGGAAGATTCTCACAACTGAGAGTGAAGACCAGAAGAACTTTCAATCAGATAGCGGTGGGAACTATAAGTAGTGTGACTCTTTGCTGGCTGTTGAACGAGGGGAAGGAGCGCGCATGGGAATGTCCTGAGTGTAGTGATGTCGGTTCTTAGCTTAACTCAACTATAGACCAGTTAGGTACTGGTCCATCCATCCATCATCCATCATGTGTCATGCCGATAAGCGTGGGCGGTCATGTTTTGCCATCTCACTCGATCACCAGAGCTCCGTGTTTCTGTCTCGACCATGCCATGTGGCCAAGATATCCAGGTATTTACTTCTCTGTCTTCCCCTTGGTCTCTTCCCTTCGATCTTGCCAATTGTCACCAAGTTCTCCAATTCATTTTTTCTCATAACATGCTCAACAAATTTTGACTGTCTACGTCTAATGTCTCTAATCAGTTTACGATCTTCATTTGTTTCTTGAAGGACTTGTTCATTGCTTTTCTGTCTGTCCATGGTATTCTTTGCAGTGTCATCAGAAACCACATTTCAACAGACATCAGCTGTTTTTCAGCTTGTCTGCTCATTGTCCACGCTTCACATCCATACAAAAGTACAGGTTCTATGTAGCATCTCGTCACTCTGGTACTGGGGCTAGCTGCATACGTTTTACAGGCCAATCTGCAGTAGATGGGTGATGTGGTTAACATTGAGTCAACCGTCTGTACTTTCCACGACTTTTCCTGTGCAAAATTTAGGCTGGGTTTATCCTGGAATCCAGATCAATGAAAGAAATCCACTGTGACGAGGATTCGAACAAATGACCAGCGGACCGGCAGACAAGCGCAGAGTCACTGCGCCACTGCAGCTCTCCAGCATTGGGACATTGGTACACATGAACTAACCCAGCAAAACATGAGTACCTGGAAATGATTTGAGAAGTAAAGGGGGGCCGGGATGATACCGACTACATCAGTCATGTGTACCGTTTGATCTATGAAAATATGGGTCAAGCTCTTCGTATCCAATGTGTCTTAAGTGTGTAAACGGGACCGGAACTGACTTACCAGGTAACCTCATCATCATCATCATCATCATCATCATCATCATCATCATCATCATCATCATCATCATCATCATCATCATGTGCTATGCCGATGTACATGGGCGGTCATGTTTCGCCATCTCACACGATCACCTTTGTCATCGATCATCCCAGTGTTCTTGTTCCGACCATGCCTCGTGGCCAAGCCATCCAGATATTTACTTTCCTGCCTTCCCCTCGATCTTTTCCCCTCAATTTTGTCAGTTGTCACCAAGTTCTCTAGTTTGTTTCTTCTGATAACGTTTTCAAAAAATTGTGACTGTCTACCTCTAATTTCTCTAATCAATTTGCGGATTTCATTTGCCTCTTATATGACGTGCTCATTGACTTTCCATCTGTCCATGGTACTCTTTTCATTTTTCTCAGAAACCACGTTTCTACTGCCATTACGTGTTTTCAGCTTTTCTGCTCATTGCCCACGCTACACATCCATACAAAAGTACAAGTTGTATGTAGCACTTCAACACTTTTTTTCTCTCCTTGCAATTGACATCTTTTTATTGGTTATTTGTTTTCCACCTCACGTACGTTGTGTAAATATTTCAACTTGTCTTACAGCAAATACATATGTCTGATTCAACAGAAAATAACAACACATTACGTAAACACCAAATGACACAACGTATACAAACACATTCCCCTACCTATGTAAGAAAATACCAGCTGTGAGTGATGGTGATGATCCAACAGAAGTACCTAGAAGGAACTATCTCAGTACGGTTGCGATAAGGTCTGCCCAGGCTTGTGTAGATAAACTGCTATATTCACATTTGGGACACTGTGTCGTAAGACATACATTCCTGCAGAAATAAGTGGGGCCTTTACGAAATAATTCATTCTGATTTGTGTACTTTAAATAAGGAACCGCAGTGAAAGGACACCATATGTATTTTCTGCGTTTTGTTACTGAGACTTGCCAGTCGACTTCGGGAAGAAAAGGCAACGGTAAGGATTGGCCACGCTTGCATCCACTGTAGCA
This sequence comes from Cepaea nemoralis, assembly GCA_014155875.1. Classification (NCBI taxonomy): domain Eukaryota; kingdom Metazoa; phylum Mollusca; class Gastropoda; order Stylommatophora; family Helicidae; genus Cepaea; species Cepaea nemoralis. The sequence continues at coordinate 139,365 of JACEFZ010008406.1, forward strand.
TTGTGCCGATACCAGGATAGGCCTATATTAGTTAGTTAGTTAGTTAGTTAGTCGACAGATCATCCTCGTTGCACATCGAACCATTCAGTCCATAAGTGCTCGGATCCCCTCCTCAGCAAATCCCGCAGCGTGTAGCGGCTAACGACGCCAGTTCTGTGTTGGTTTATCAATCTTCTTTGGCTTCCTGCGTAGTGTTCTTGTTTGGCCACCCCTCTTTTAATTTGCTGCTCCCGCAGTCTGGCCATTGTTGTAGATTCACAGTCATCACTTGGTTCTCGTAAAAGACTCACTTCTCGTAGAGCATTCAGAATGTCAGCCTGGTCCATGGCGCGTCCGCCCTCCACAGTAGCCTCACCTGCGAGCTTGTCGGCCCGCTCATTTCCTTGTACTCCCGCATGACCTGGCACGAAAGATGAAACTAATCTTTGCCAGCCAGAGACCGCTTCAGAGGCAGCAACCACTCTCTTCGGATCGACCCCTCCTCTATCCTCTTGATCATGTTCATTGAGTCGCTAAGGAAACAAGCCCTAGTGAATGTCTGTGTCTCGAGCCATGTTATTGCTTTACTTACTGCCATGACTTCCATGGTCAGGCTACTTGTGGTTTCAGTGAAAGCACCAGAGTCCTCCTTCACAATTCTCCCTCCGGCCCGAGCTGTAAAGGCCCATGAGCTTCTCACATGTCGGACGACCGACCCATCTGTGTAGATGACCGCGTCACCGTCTAGCGAATTCTCGAAAATCAACGCTTGTACTTCAGCCTCAACAGCAGCCGGATTTTCTTGTCTGCATTTTCTATCTAGTTGGATGCAAACTGAAAAGGATGTGCAGAAGTCTGTTGGCACTTGCACCCACTCCTCGCCAGGTTCTAAGTCCTCAAGTGAACACACCTGTTGAAGAATGTCTTCGGCTTGACCCATCCACGACCGTCCTCTTTTTAACCTGCTGCCCTTCACCTTCCTAATTTCACTATGCAGTGGATGTTGTGTGTTTGCGTTAATTCTGAGGTAGGCGCGTGCCCTGCAAACTTGTATTCTCTCTTCAATGGTTGGAAAATCAAGAAGGTAGCGCATCGCCCTGCATGCTGTATCTCTTGTACATCCAAGAATAATGCGCATTGCTTCATTCTGTATCCTTTCCATCCTTTCTATCTGGTTATGGCTGAGAGTCAGGATTGCCATTGCATACTCCAAAACAGACATGACCAGCCCCTCGTACAGAAGACATAGATGGCGCTGCTCACAGTTTGCTGCCGCCATCACCCGCATCGCTGCCAAACCCCGCCAAACCCCGCTTGGCCTTTGTTATCACCTGGAAGTGAGACTTTTGCGAGAACCAAGTGATGACTGTGAATCTACAACAATGGCCAGACTGCGGGAGCAGCAAATTAAAAGAGGGGTGGCCAAACAAGAACACTACGCAGGAAGCCAAAGAAGATTGATAAACTAACACAGAACTGGTGTCGTTAGCCACTACACGCTGCGGGATTTGCTGAGGAGGGGATCCGAGCACTTATGGACTGAATGGTTCGATGTGCAACGAGGATGATCTGTCGACTAACTAACTAACTAACTAACTAGCTCTTTTAACCATACGGGGATCGATTATGTGTGTGTTACTGCCATAAAACCATTTTATCGGACAGTTTGATCAGACCCAGAACGGAGAGCCATTTAACTGATTCGGTGCCAAGTATATTGTAGATTTGAACCAAACACAGCATACAATCAAGCAAACAAGCAGTATACGGTACTTTTCCGTTAAATGAGCATTGAAACTGGGAAGTTACCACTAAACAAAACAAATATCACGATGACCCTAGTATGGCGATAGATCGTAATTCTGTCCAAATGGGAGGTCACACTTGGCGATATGTTATCCTTCGGCACTGAATCAGGTAATGACCACTATGGGATGTAATCATCTAGAGGAAACAAATTCTGTTACGGATGTCACACTGTAACAATGTGCATCTTGTTTCCTGGGACTTTACTTTTTTCCCCCGAAACCTCCCATCTTGTCATGTTATATCTATAGAAAATATCCATATTATGCTCTACATTTATTTAAATATTTTGGCATATTTACGTCGAAACTATGGCACATTAATACCAAAGTGCATGTCGCGCTTTCGTACTCTATTATTCCACTATTTTAAAATTCCTGTTAAGTTTAATTGTTCATAAATTATCTATATATATAAAAGACAATGTATGTCCGGATGTTATTGATGCGTTCGCGAACGGTCCATCCGATTGAGATGAGATTTTCTACATGTTTTCTTCTCATTCCCGTGCAGCCAACTGTCATAGTTTGTTAGTGTACAAACTGTTATTTACTTAACAAAATTAATATTTTAATTTACATTATAATTTATATATAGCGAGGGGACTTAACTTAAGAAAAGTTATATCAAGGGTCATAACTTTTAATAGCATTGCTATATATTTTATATATAATTATTGCATTGTTATCAAAGTTTTATAAACTGTTTGTCTGCAGTTATTTACAGGCATATGTGTTATAATATATAATGATAAAATCTTTAAGGCATTTTCAAAGTTTTCATAAAAATAATGCATCTATTTTAAATAAGTGAAAATTTTCTAACTCATCTTTTTATGTTTAAAGAAGTTATCTACAGTCATGTAGGTGATGAAAAAACAGTTTTCATTAAAAATAATGGATTTATTTTAGATACGTTAGAATTTTATTTCTGTACTTTTTGGGGAGTGGAACTTTTGAATGAATTGAAGCATTTGTTTTTTCCTTTCGCTTGGCGGGAGAAGGTCAGTACACAATTCACAAGTGTATATGCTGGATATTTTTTTTTTTTTAAAAAGGTTGGCCGCTTGTGCGGTCAACATCAGGTCTTCCCAACATTGAAGAGAACACATGGTGTGTGGAAGGACATCCCCCCCCCCCCATACTTTATGCATACTATGTAAATATGTCCTTTGATGTTTGAATGCCCTGTTATACAGACCTTCACAAATACCATACAGACAGACAGACGGACGGACGGACGGACAGACAGACAGACAGACAGACAGACAGACAGACATACAGACAGACAGACAGACAGACAGACAGACAGACAGACCGACCGACCGACCGACCGACCGACCGACAGACAG
>JACEFZ010008406.1:147500-150295 GCA_014155875.1 Cepaea nemoralis
GTCTGATTTTGTGTCCGCTTGGCCTATCCTCGGAGTACTGAGTGTCGGCCAGACCCTCATGTCACTTGCTGACGAAACATTCTCGCCAAGTCGTGATGGTGTATCTGTTCTTCTTCAATATACACGCGATCGCAGAGGACCTTGTCCACATCTGCCTGATCGTTCTCTTGGTTTAATCCATATATACAGATTTCAGCATATCACTATGTATGTATCCATTGTTATATTGGTTGATTAGCTCGAGGATAGCTCTAGTTCCAGCCAGGTTCCGACTGGAGCCCTGCAAAGCGATAGCATTTCACTTGCAATGTAAAAGTTAAAAAAGCAAGTGCCTTCTTATTTTAGGGGAGGTTTTTATCGCCCAATTGTGCTCTCTATGCCAAGGTAAGACCTGCAATTCATTATACATGTTATGACCATGCCTGTAGATGAAAAGAGAAAAGGGTATAATTGTTTCTGTATGTGAATTGTGAAACTGTGAGATCAGCACTTCATTGAGAAGATAACCTGAGTATTCGCTTTCTGCAAAACTGACATGCCTATCCCACTGATAATTCTGCCATGCTTACAGTTTCCTCTGCTATGAGTGACTTAATATATGCTTTGTGAATGATATCTCACTATCAGTGCATATCATCTGCATTTTTCTACTATGCAGTAAACCTGTTCACTATGAATGCATATCTTGAACCTTCTTCCCTTTGTTGGAGAAATGTTGACTATAAACGCACATCATGGGCAGTCGTTTCATGCTGGGGAGATGTTTTGCTAAGAGTCTTTCTCTTAAAAGCTTTGTGCACAGATTCACATACTTCTGAATATATATTATATGATTCGTCTGTTCACATCTTTCATGAATATGCCCTGTGAATTTGCAATGTTCTTTTCTTTAGAAATATTGTTCATTGATAAATGTTGCTGATGACTTAGTGATTTATTACGTTTAGTACTTTGCCAAATGCGTTCTGAAAGATGGCTATAAAACAGCCACTTACTGAAATGTGTGCACCCATGTCATCATCACACATCAGTCGACTCGACGCGCTATCGAGATCAAGTCACCTTATCGGATAACGCAGAGGATGCCTCGCGTTAAAAGTGTCGCGCAGAGACATGCGCTATATGCAGCCGGGAAGAAGAAGGTAGAGGCGAGGAAGGCCGTAACGACTGCTGAACCTATATCTACGAGCAGCAGTCCGGCTCCTACACCAGCTGAAACCGTCCCAGTTGATGAAGAAACTACAACTCAAGCCAGCAGCATCCGGGAAGTTCCAACCAGCTCCAAGACGATGCAGCCTAATCTTCCAGTGACCTCCACACAGGAGGAAACAACAGCAACATCTGAGGACTTCACCTATAGAATACTGCTCAAACAGACAAACTTGGGAGAAGCTAAACTGTCGGCGCTATCAACAGATAAGATAATCAGTCTGTTGGAAAACGAGCTGGGAAGACACAGCATCAACCAGCTGCTCAAGACACCTGATGGAGTAGTGGTCTCCATCAATAAAAACCCCAAAAACCACAGCACTTATCCAGAAGATAACACAAGAGGAGAAAGCCACCATACAGCTTCACCACGACATAGTATTGGAAGCCGCCCGACACAGCGTGATGAAACGATGGGTCATTAAACGAGCAAGACCCATCTCACCAACGACCAGATCAGGTCATATCTATCTAAAGGCTCTCGCATTATTTCATGAAATGATTATGTTTTCTCGTATTTGTTTCACATGTGAATGTTGTTCAATAATTATTACTTTAACTGCTGGAGGATAAATGTTCGAACTGAACCCAGTAGGAAAAGGCAAATGAATTAATGATGATGGAAGATGAGAATGACACTTGACAACCGAGTCTGACCTACGAGGAATGAAGACCGGTCCTGCATTGCCGACGTGGGATGATGAGATGTTATAAAGGTGATTTTGTCACAACATGGTGCTGTCATCTCAGCTTGCCATTGTCTCAACATGACATTGTCTTAACATGCCTTTGTCTCAATATGATGACTTCGTCTCAACTGCCTTGGTCACAACCTGATGATTTTATCACAGCAGGACAACTTGGTCTCATCCAGATGACCTTATCTTATCTTACTGTCCTTGTCTCATCACGTGTTTATCTTATCAGAACATTATGGGCATCAATGGAGAATAAATGTTGATCCCATCTTTCTTTATCTTTGTTGATATTTTCGTTTGGATGACAGTTAGTTCTCTTTCAAATGTATATCTTTTTTTTTTTGCATTTTTATTGGCAGAAAGAGAGAGAGAGAGAGAGAGAGAGAGAGAGAGAGAGAGAGAGAGAGAGAGAGAGAGAGAGAGAGAGAGAGAGAGAGAGAGAGAGAGAGAGAGATGGGTGGTGTATGTTGTCCTTTAATTCAGGACGCTTGGTCATAATGAATTGCTAATGGATGACTGTTAATATGTTCGGACCTTGTGAACTTGAACTACTGGACGGTCGTCATTCGTCTCATAGTTTTGCAATGAAGTCAGAAATTGCCTTCTGGATAGTGGGGGTGGGGGGGGGGGGGGGGGAGGATTGCCTATCACCTTGACTGACCCCTAGCCTCAGCGCCACCAAGTCTATTCAGGCAGAGCTGCTTATTTGTTCCTTATATACCCTTGAGATATTTATTGGCTGGAGAGTTCCAGGGATGTCACAGAATCTACAGGTTGGACATATCAGCATGAATCTTCGTCAAACGTTATTGCTTTGCAGATGGGAGCTGAGATGTTTTGGTCCCTGAAACACGAACACCGGGATAGCCGGGGGCAGCTTACAATGCT
>JACEFZ010008407.1:0-92500 GCA_014155875.1 Cepaea nemoralis
TCTTTTTACAAAGGTTTTTTCAGAATAGGGGAGTGAGCTGACGCATCCATCGTGATAGTGGTGCGGGCAGTCCGTGGAACTGGAAGGACGCCATGTTTATAGTACTTGCCATCAAATGTAAATAAACCTTATTTATATGAAACCAACAGTCTTTCTTAGTCCTTCACACTGTATACTTACCCCTCCACGCTTGAGCCGCTTGCGGCCACCACGTTGGCCCCGTCGTCTTGTTTTGTTGACTGCCTTCCGCAAGAAACACACAAATTGTTCCGCCATGTTGAAAAGACCGAACACCACAGAACCACACACCTTGCGAAAATTCACTCAAGGCTTGCTTCGCTCAATGCACGAAACCCCGTAGCATCGGAGCAGATCTTGAGAAGAAACACCTGGGTTTACATCCTGGCACACAAATTACACGTAGGAGATGAAAATATCCATCTCCTACGCGAAAAAGGTAACGGTCACATAAACAAAACAACCGTCCGTCGCCATCTTTACCGGAAGGTAACTGTGAATCTACAACCATGGTCAGACTGCGAGAATAGCAAGATAAATGAGGTGTGGCCAAACAAGAACTTTATGCAGGAAGCCAGAGAAGATTAATAAACCAACATAGAACTGATGTCGGTAACCGCTACACGCTGCGGGATATACTGAGGGGTGGATCTGAGTACTTATATAACGAAAGGTTTGATGTGCAATGAGGATGATCTGTCGACTAACTAACATAGACCCATCAGCACCAATGGCTGATGTCGCTAACGCAAATCCACCTTTTACCCCCAGAAAATTTCTAGGCATCCATTAACTTAGATTGATTGATTGATCTAGGAACCGACATCACAGCATTCGGGACATTCCCATAAGCGCTCCCATTAACTTAGATTTGATCGATCAACGTAGGTCCCTATGTAAAAAAAAAAAAAATTAAAAAAATAAAAATCCCCACCGTAACCCAGCATTCGAACACACCCGAACCAGCAAGCAAACGTGCCAGCCATGCTCGACCACAGCAGCCTCGACACTCGGACTATGTGTGCAATGTTGCCAGCCACTGCCCGACCGCAGCACCCACGACACTCGGACTATGTGTGCAATGTTGCCAGCCCGACGGTGTCCAAATTTGTGTGCGTACGTGTGTGCGTGTGTGTGTGTGTGTGCGTGTGTACGCGTGCATGTACGTGTGTGTGTGTATGTGTGTAAACAGTGTACTACATCTATGTTAAGAGACACCACGATATATATGTTTAAAAAGGAAGAGTTAACTTAGAGTGAACGTTGCAAATCGACAATCTTACCAAGCTGGAGATTCATGCCTGACAGTATCCTACCCTGCAATTTGCAGTTTTGGATCATCTGTAAAGTAGTTCTATAGTAGTTCTGATGTCTGTTTAAGCATCACACCTTATTAAAACCTCTACTATTCGCATCTTCATTATGCAGTACCAGACCAGGCGAGGTCTTGATGTTTGGAATGATTGGGACTGTCTGCCCTCTGGACATTTGTTAACATGTGTGTGTGTATGTGTGTGTGTGTGTGTGTGTGTGTGTGTGTGCGTGCGTGCCGTTTTCAAATGGTGTCATGTCCGGTTACATGGGCCACATTTCACGCCCCTGCCAAGGGCGTAGACCATGCTGAGACTTAAATTATCTGTGTGACATCTAGACATCAGTTTCCAACAAGAAAACACTTGCACTCTGGCTGTCATCCACAACAGGAAACCGTACACCACTGGTAGAGAGATAAATAAGATATTTAATTATCAGACGGGTGGTAACCCGGAAACCGTGTTTGTGTGTGTGTCACATGTCTTCTTGATGATAATATCACGAAGTTCTTACGATGATATGCTCATGATATTATTGTGTGATGGTCGTTGTCTAGGTAACGATACTCATGGTGTGTCAATGGAGATATCTGTCTTGCAATGTAACTCACCCCCGCAGTGCATATTCACCAGGCATTAAACAAGATTCCGTTGGCGCACATAATCCTTTATTACAGAAATAAGACGGACAAACGGAACATGTTTATACATCCAGAAACATAATGTAATCCATAGAATATAAATATCCTCCTCACAATTTAACCAGCACACATCAATTCCTTCTCACGGCCTGCTTCTAATCTCAATCCACAAGACAGGTAATCCAGCTACAATCCTCGGCTGGATCTCACACAATACAACCCACACATTGGGTTGGAGCCACTGCTCAACTATAGCACCCACTCTGGTTCAGCCTGTCTTCACAACTCGGAGCATAACACCACCCCGTTGTACGTGGACTACCGATTCCTTCGGTATCTCAAACTCCACTCCCCTCAGCTCGGAGTCCAAACATCAACTGCCCGCAGTCAGTCTCTTCTCTCACTCCGCCTACCGATCAGTTCGGCATCTACCCATCAACCCCCCTGAAGTCCCTTGACTTCACACAACACACCACTGTCTTTCGCCCCATCCCCTGGGGTCCACACTCACCCTTCCCATTATTTCTAAGGACTGGCTGTTTACTCATAGCCAGGTCAGTCACTTTACTGTCTCCCACTTTCATCTCCATTCTTCCTCCTGCCCGGTCACTCAACTCAATGTCAGTGACCCAGGCTTATGTCAGTGTGAATCAAGACTCCATGAAAAAAATTACCTGGCTGGTCTGGAAACACACACACACACACACACACACACACACACACACACACACACACACACACACACGCACGCACACACACACACACACAAACACATACGCACGCGCGCGCGAGCGCGCGAGAGAGCGAACACAAATAACATATAAGGCTACTTTCTTCATTGTTAAGGTTTTGAAACACTGAATGAAATAATAACAGATAAGAGAAGTAACGGCTGCAGCAGGATATAACTATACAAAATAAAAACAGTTAAGTAGTTTCTCCTGCGAGAAAGTGAGAGTTAATAAACACTGACACAGTGTACATGCCTTACAGAGAACTCTAGTACGGTAAAAGTAAATCGCAATGGAAAAAAGTCAATGATAATATACAGAAAATAAGATAAAAGTAAGTTATACCACGACACAACGAATCGACGTTTCGATCATAGAGAAACATTGATTCGTTGCGTCGTTATATAACTTATTTTTATCTTACATTTTTGGGCATTATTGAGTTATTCTCATTGTTCTCTCTCCCTCCTAAGGTATGTGAACCGTGTCTGTGGTTATTAGTCAAGAATAAGAGCATTTCTGACTTCCAAGGTGCTGACCTCATCTGGCAGAGGACTGATGAGGACAAGGGCAAAGCCCTCTTTGAACGCTACCTTGAGCAGAGCAACCAGACAGACATGGGAGGCCGGAATCTGGCCAAGGAGGTCACCTCAGACAGATGCAAGGCCCAGAACACTTCGGATGAAGACACAGTGACAGTGAAAGAAATCAAGGCTGTGCTTCGACGATCAAAAAACAGTGCTCCAGGTCCTGATGGCATAAGATACTGACGACATAAATAGGTGTACCGACAATGAGCTAGAGAAACTATCAGACATGTACAACAACAGTATAGGGAGTGCTAGCATCAAGGAGGAATGGTTACATAGCTATCTGATTCCCTTGCCGAAGCCTGACAAAGACCACAAAAAATTCAGGGATATCGAATTATAACCATGCAGAATACAGTAGGCAAGCTGCTGGAGAAGGTAATTGCCAGGAAAATATCAAGCCAACTAGAGAGGCAAGGTGTTTTCCCACCTACCCTGGGTGGGTACCGTCCAAAAAGAGAAACCTGGACCAATGCAGCAGTCTTTGCCCATGATGTCTATGAAGGTTTCCACTCAGGCACTGAAACTGTTGCTGCAGCGATTGATCTTGAGGACGCATACAACAGAGTACCACTGGATTTTTTAATGTTTCAGCTTCTTGAACTAAACGTAAGTCCATTCCTCCTTAGTTGGATCGCTGCAGCCCTCTTCCAACGGAAAGTAGTTTTTAGATGTGGCAGTTGGACTTCGGAACCAACAACAATATATCCTGGCCTACCACAGGGATCACCATTATCTCCGGTACTGTTCAACGCCTACACAGTGAGAATCACCAGTGAGCAGATCACTGGACCTGGCAGGACATTGTCATATGCCGATGATGTTTTAGTGTATCGTCAGGGTAAGGATAGAGAGGAGGTTGCTGTGGAACTACAAACCGAACTCAATCGCATAAGTACTTGGTGTGATGAAGCTGGGGCAATGGTCAACCCAACAAAGGCAACAGTGACTTGGTTCTCGTTGAATAATCATATTGTCAACAATCCAACACCAACTGTAATGCTGTGTTCAGAGACGGTGGAAAGAACGCAGGCAATGAATTACCTGGGGATACGGTTTGATCGAAGCCTTGCTTATAATGTGCACATAGACCAGGTGATAACAAAGGCCAAGCGGGGCTTGGCAGCGATGCGGGTGATGGCGGCAGCAAACTGTGAGCAGCGCCATCTATGTCTTCTGTACGAGGGGCTGGTCATGTCTGTTTTGGAGTATGCAATGGCAATCCTGACTCTCAGCCATAAGCAGATAGAAAGGATGGAAAGGATACAGAATGAAGCTATGCGCATTATTCTTGGATGTACAAGAGATACAGCATGCAGGGCGATGCGCTACCTTCTTGATTTTCCAACCATTGAAGAGAGAATGCAAGTTTGCAGGGCACGCGCCTACCTCAGAATTAACGCAAACACACAGCATCCACTGCATAGTGAAATTAGGAAGGTGAAGGGCAGCAGGTTAAAAAGAGGACGGTCGTGGATGGGTCAAGCCGAAGACATTCTTCAACAGGTGTGTTCACTTGAGGACTTAGAACCTGGCGAGGAGTGGGTGCAAGTGCCAACAGACTTCTGCACATCCTTTTCAGTTTGCATCCAACTAGATAGAAAATGCAGACAAGAAAATCCGGCTGCTGTGGAGGCTGAAGTACAAGCGTTGATTTTCGAGAATTCGCTAGACAGTGACGCGGTCATCTACACAGATGGGTCGGTCGTCCGACATGTGAGAAGCTCATGGGCCTTTACAGCTCGGGCCGGAGGGAGAATTGTGAAGGAGGACTCTGGTGCTTTCACTGAAACCACAAGTAGCCTGACCATGGAAGTCATGGCAGTAAGTAAAGCAATAACATGGCTCGAGACACAGACATTCACTAGGGCTTGTTTCCTTAGCGACTCAATGAACATGATCAAGAGGATAGAGGAGGGGTCGATCCGAAGAGAATGGTTGCTGCCTCTGGAGCGGTCTCGGCTGGCAAAGATTAGTTTCATCTTCGTGCCAGGTCATGCGGGAGTACAAGGAAATGAGCGGGCTGACAAGCTCGCAGGTGAGGCTACTGTGGAGGGCGGACGCGCCATGGACCAGGCTGACATTCTGAATGCTCTACGAGAAGTGAGACTTTTGCAAGAACCAAGTGATGACTGTGAATCTACAACAATGGCCAGACTGCGAGAGCAGCAAATTAAAAGAGGGGTGGCCAAACAAGAACACTACGCAGGAAGCCAAAGAAGATTGATAAACCAACACAGAACTGGCGTCGTTAGCCGCTACACGCTGCGGGATTTGCTGAGGAGGGGATCCGAGCACTTATGGACTGAATGGTCCGATGTGCAACGAGGATGATCTGTCGACTAACTAACTAACTAACTAACATTATCTCTCACTTTATAGCAGGAGTTACGCTTACCTGGTTTTATTGTCTAACGAATACAATATTAGTCTAGTTAAAATGTAAAAAAAAAAAAAAAAAAAGAAAAAGAAGAGAAAAGAAAACAGATCTCTCTTTATTTTGAGATTTAGGATTTATGGTGTAGAACAGACTTCATTGCACTCAGGTCAGGATATTTGAGAATGTGTGATTTACAGTGAAGAATCCACGTCACTGCACTCAGGACAAACATGTCAGAACAAGGTCTTTTCTAACAGAAGTCGAAGAGTGTAGATGATGCATTTTCTTTTTAGCGAGTTGGTTATTTACACGTTGAATCATCATCAGCTGCGTTCATTGTCACCAGTTCCCCAGCGATTCCTCATTCCAACTTCCGTCATCGAGATGACTTACCAAGAGCTCAACATGCACCAAGTTGTCACTTATTTCAAGCACTTTAACCTACCGCCCAGCTTCACAATACCAGTGATAGTAGCTTTTGAAGCTAGCAGATCAGGCCTTTTGTTTCCGCGTACCTTGCATGACCACACGGAAGACCCTTACAAGTTGCCTGAGGTGCGAGATCTCTAAATTGACAGCCGTTCATTCCGCATCCACATATTCCGGGCTTTCTGAAGCATAGACTTATACCCAGAGAAAATAATCGCTTACTGTCACTCGATCTGTTCATTTAGTCATGTCGGTTGTAGTATTAGACAGGGTGGTGTACTGTCACATGATCTGCTCATTTAGACATGTCAGTTGCAGTATTAGACAGGGTGGTGTACTGTCATTCGATCTGTTCATTTAGTCATGTCGGTTGCAGTATAAGACAGGGATGTGTACTGTGACATGATCTGTTCATTTAGTCATGTCAGTTGCAGTATTAGACAGGGTAATGTACTGTCACATGATCTGCTCATTTAGTAATGTCGGTTGTAGTATTAGACAGGGTAGTGTACTGTCACATGATCTGCTCATTTAGACATGTCAGTTGCAGTATTAGACAGGGTGGTGTACTGTCACATGATCTGCTCATTTAGACATGTCAGTTGCAGTATTAGACAGGGTGGTGTACTGTCACATGATCTGCTCATTTAGACATGTCAGTTGCAGTATTAGACAGGGTGGTGTACTGTCACATGATCTGCTCATTTAGACATGTCAGTTGCAGTATTAGACAGGGTGGTGTACTGTCACTCGATCTGTTCATTTAGTCATGTCGGTTGCAGTATAAGACAGGGATGTGTACTGTCACATGATCTGTTCATTTAGTAATGTCGGTTGCAGTATTAGACAGCGTGGTGTACTGTCACATGATCTGCTCATTTAGTCATGTCGGTTGCAGAGTTAGACAGGGTGGTGTACTGTGACATGATCTGCTCATTTAGTCATGTCGGTTGCAGTGTTAGACAAGAGTGTGAATTGTGACCTGACTTGCTCATTTAGTCATGTCGGTTGCAGTATTAGACAGGGTAATGTACTGTCACATGATCTGCTCATTTAGTAATGTCGGTTGCAGTGTTAGACAAGAGTGTGAATTGTGACGTGACCTGCTCATTTAGTCATGTCGGTTGCAGTATTAGACAGGGTTATGTACTGTGACATGATCTGTTCATGTAGTCATGTTGGTTGCAGTATTAGACAGGATTATGTACTGTGACTCGATGCATTTATTTAGTCATGTTGGTTGCAGTGTTAGACAAGAGTGTAAAAAGTGACGTGATCTGCTCATTTTAGTCATGTCGGTTGCAGTATAAGACAGGGATGTGTACTGTGACATGATCTGCTCATTTAGTCATGTCGGTTGCAGTATTACACAGGGTGGTGTATTGTCACATGATCTGTTCATTTAGTCATGTCAGTTGCAGTGTTATACAGAGTTATGTACTGTCACTCGATCTGTTCAATTTGTACACCGAAATAATAATGAGAGCCATACAAGGTTTGTCAGGGATAACAGCTGGTGGGCTTAATGTAAGCAACAGTTTTGATTGCTGAAAATGAAAGACAGTTACAAGAAATAACATTACATACATACATGTACAATTTAATGAAAGACAGTTACAAGAAATAACATGACATATATACATGTACAATTTAATGTCTGACAGTTACAAGAAATAACATGACAAACATACATGTACAATTTAATGAAAGACAGTTACAAGAAATAACATGACATACATAGATGTACAATTTAATGAAAGACAATTACAAGAAATAACATGACATAAATTCATGTACAATTTAATGAAAGACAGTTACAAGAAATAACATGACATACATACATGTACAATTTAATGTCTGAAAGTTACAAGAAATAACATGACGTACATACATGTACAATTTAATGTCTGACAGTTACAAGAAATAACATGACATACATACATGTACAATTTAATGAAAGACAGTTACAAGAAATAACATGACATACATACATGTACAATTTAATGAAAGACAGTTACAAGAAATAACATGACATACATACATGTACAATTTAATGACAGACAGTTACAAGAAATAACATGACATACATACATGTACAATTTAATGTCTGACAGTTACAAGAAATAACATGACATACATACATGTACAATTTAATGTCTGACAGTTACAAGAAATAACATGACATACATACATGTACAATTTAATGTCTGAAAGTTACAAGAAATAACATGACGTACATACATGTACAATTTAATGTCTGACAGTTACAAGAAATAACATGACATACATACATGTACAATTTAATGAAAGACAGTTACAAGAAATAACATGACATACATACATGTACAATTTAATGAAAGACAGTTACAAGAAATAACATGACATACATACATGTACAATTTAATGACAAACAGTTACAAGAAATAACATGACATACATACATGTACAATTTAATGTCTGACAGTTACAAGAAATAACATGACATACATGTACAATTTAATGAAAGACAGTTACAAGAAATAACATGACATACATACATGTACAATTTAATGTCTAACAGTTACAAGAAATAACATGACATACATACATGTACAATTTAATCCAGTCTTAATCGACTTCCCGTATCTGCCATGTACTTATATACAGTAGTTTGTCATTTGCAACCCCCTTTCATTTGATAAATATAATACAACATGTCTGCTACCATATTAACAACTGGTCAATCATAACTACTATTCATTGTCCGACATCCATTATTGTGTGGTCCAGACCTGCCTTTTGTTTGGCACTAAATCAATTCAATAACATGAGACGGAGGATGTATTACAGAAGTTAAATGCTGAATAATCCAACTAAAAGCAGCGTTTCATACCATGAAGAATATTTTGTGCAATATATTTATGCCGATTGAGGTGAGAAAAATTGCTCTTATGAGATATGCTGAGCCAAACTTGATTACGGAAGCGAATCATTTGCGATTACCAGACTAGCGAGGAACTATGTGGAAGATGCAGAGTTTTCTGTGTTTTTTTTTTTAATTAAAAAAAAATGACGATAACACCATAGGCAGATAAGAAGCACAATAAACATGCCTTGAAGGAAGCTAACTCACAAATAGATATGTTACCTGGATCAGTAGGGGGCCATCTACATGCTAGAGTACACCGAAATAACGGGGAAGCAGGAGGGGTGGAGAGACGGGCAGATCGAAAGAGGAGATTCCGGGCAGTTTGACATGGAGGAAAATCATGTGAATTTAGTGTCAGTACACTAGACAGGCCGGTCTCTCTGGCCGAGGGGTTACAACACTTTCTCCGTAATCCCGTTTATCACGTAGAGTCTCTTAGCGGGCGAGAGCTGGAAGCGGTTCTACCCCCGCTGATGACTTGCGGGGTAACTGAGCCGGCCACTCAGAAAGCAATGGCAAACTATCAAACAACTGAGCGTAATCTTGTCAAGAAATCAACAGACAGCTGAAAGATGCTGCTGTTGACAGCGATGTCCTGTAAAGGATATGCGAATTTAAAAAAAAAAAAAAAAAAAAACACGAGACAGAAGACTGTGAACAGATATTAGCACCAAACCCCAACACACGGACTACAAGAAGTAGTGCATTCAAGAGAAAGGACTTTCTAATCATACGATTATATAATCTTCTCAGTATGTGTCATATCTAGTTGCAGCTTCCTTTTCTCAACATTTCATTCGCTGGAATCTGTCTAGTTCTCTGCGCACTGGTGATTCTGATCACACGCATGACAAATTATTAGACTTGCTGGTAAGGCTCCGAAAGTGACTATGAGTTACAAAAGATGTTTTACAATTTATTCCCCTCTCGTAAGTATCAACAAGTCTTGGAAACTGCCTCCACTTTTCAATGGTTAACCGGGGATGTTTTAAGTAGTATAAAATAATTACCAGGGATGACTAGAACTGATAATATGTTAAAATGATTAAAGATTAAGGGATTGTGTTTTAAGATCGGGGATACATTTTGGTTTCCAAGTGTCTGGCGTGTTATTTGCAGGGATGGTTTTTGAATCAATGCCCATAGAACCGTTTGGGGATTGTTGTGACGTAAAGCTTGTTTCAAATTTCCACGACATTATAATACTTATATGCATTACAAGCCATGCACCTCTACTGGAAACTGGGCCTCTTATCGTCTGTCGTCTATACACCCCATTGCTGTCATTTAAAGTTCTTACAAGCAGTTCTGTTATAACACAAAAAATACATAACATGTTAGCGCATCCACTAACTTGTACAATGGAACACCGGCACAAATAACATGTAGTCGCCAATGAAACACAACATAATTATGTGAGTAGAAGAAATAAAATAAGGTTGAATAGGTCACATATTGCTGTACAAACCTATGGCAATCCAAACAGGAAATAAATAATAATTATGGTGACTGAATTATTGTTGCAATAAAAACTACTTTAGCGCAATGATAAAGCTACAGTCTTGGTTAACTATTGCTACAATAAATGAAACTGCTGCATCCGAGGAGACAGAAAATCGATGATTGTGTATTAATTATTATGTATATGCACCAGTAATACATTTTACGTATATACTATTTACATATTGGACGTGTTCATGATTTTCAGCGATAAAGCATGTAATATTGGAATAATTTCGTGGACAGCTTTCTCTCTATCTAGTCTGGTAATTTTGATGTGCCTCTGGATAAAGTAAAATGGATAAAAATATATACTAGTAAACAAGCTCACTAGTTCACCGTCACCGAACGATGCAGCTCACCAGATGGCAGACTAATTTTAGTATCTGGTATAATTAAGCGGTGGTAATACCCCAGTATGGATTTCTGTTAGCTACCAGTCAACAGGTCGGTTTGGAGTTGGATGTAAAGTTTATTACTGGCTACCTCTCGCGCAGAAGCAGATCCACAGGTCTGATTTCATAGCGCCCCTGAAAGGTTGAAGCACATGTGCTGGGTGGATGTGATTTCAGTTGTAAGAGACGCACTTCTGCAAACATTCGCCGGATTTGATATAGTGTTAGAAACTACATGTGAGTGCTAATTCTGACTAGTTATGGAAGCTACAAGCGCGCTCTAGGAGACATTGTCAACACAGCAAACCTTCGAGGCATTCACACATTCTCGGATACATTGATTGACACTCCGTGAAGTATAGATACTATTTGGAATTCAACATTAAGGGAAATTCAGGACTCTATTTGTTGTAAATAAACTAAACATCGATGTGCCATTATTTCTATGTTAATATCCAGTAACGTCATTTATATATAAAGTTCGAGGTCGCTCCACATTGTACATGCATGTTGACCACACAGGTAGTTGCTGTAGATTCCCAACCAGTGGCAGAGAGTTTAAAGAAATGCAGTCGCCAAATAAGACCGAGATTGATGATCCTGGTGATAGGAAAGTCTTGGTCTCTGATAACAGCATGACGGAAGTAGCACAGCAAGAGCAAAAACCGCTACCAGGTGTGATAAGTCTCATGAGTAATCATTTACAACTTTCAGCCCTAGCAGGGCTGTCATCCTTGAGTAGCGACGTTTACAACCCAGAACTCAAGGAGGAACCCGAGGTGAAAATAACGGGCACGAATCAAACCCGGATAGATGAGAGCATCCAACATGTCCACACTCCAGATGTAAAATACTTGGCCAGTAATGCCGACACAGAGAAGATAGGATACATACACGGTGAACAGGAGGACAATAAGAACTACAAGGACAGTTTAAACTATAGCATAGTTACTCCTTTAAATAAAAGTGCAAGTGAACTTATTCCGTCTGAAACTCCATTAACAGTTGGTGCATCCGATGGCCGCACTATCTCCGAGGATAAACTACAGTTGCCCTTCGATGATCACAGGAGTTTTGTTAATCATTCACGGATGTGTTACTCTGAACATCTCAATGAACCCCTGTCACCAGCTACGACACCCGGAGAGAAACATCTGCAAGCGTGCGGTAATATCTTAGATAGAAGCCCAATTAATTATAGCTATCAGAATTATCTGTCCAACTGGGAGCAGGAGAACAACAGATATTTTAACTTGACCTGGAGGAATGATGTCTACGCCGAGAAAGCCGTGGCTTGCGTCAATTCCGCAGATGTGGGTAGTGCCAAGACTCTGATCAAGAACAACAGTATCGCCAACAACATCAACATGGACAACTGTTGTTTCAGTAAGACCTTCCTGACCGATTCTTCTTGTGCCAGTCTCGGTTCTAGTGGGCGCAGGCGAAGGCGACGCCTACAGACTCCCGTTCAGAGAACTGCTGCTAATATGAGAGAGCGCAGACGTATGTGTCACCTGAACGTAGCTTTCGACCGTCTGAAAGAACGTTTGCCAAGCATCAAGAACAAGCAGAAACTATCAAGAATACAAACGCTGAAAGCTGCAATTGATTATATCAATCTTCTCCGAGATTCTCTTAGCCTGCGATAACTAAAACCATTGTTGCCACATCATGGGAAAGTGACATTACATCTTCACCCAAAGCAGTTCAGCGGCAAAAACGATTTTTCTTAAGAAGTGTACCTTCCCAGCTTTTCTGTCTGTCTGTCTGTCTGTCTGTCTGTCTGTCTGTCTGTCTGTCTGTCTGTCTGTCTGTCTGTCTGTCTGTCTGTCTGTCTGTCTGTCTGTCTGTCTGTCTGTCTGTCTCTCTCTCTCTCTCTCTCTCTCTCTTAAAATTATTGCTCTGTACACATTAATAGTTGCTGAATTATGATTGAATATTTTGCACAATTTATATTTCTTCGTTTTATAATAACTTTTAGTCTAGCAAATACCGGTTTGCATGTAGAACACATTTGAAAATAAATTCTTTCTGCCGTTGATAACATCATTCAATTTGGAGTGCGAAGAATCACATTCGCTACATACTGTTTTACTGTGGAGAACATTTTTCATACCATAATGTACTTCATTCTTCATATTTGTTGTACAAACAAAGTGTAGTGAGACTTTACAAACTCTCCGTACAAACAGTAGCTAATGATTGTGGAGACAGCAACACATTCACATCACTTAGTTAAACCCAAAACAACCCTACGTAAGCTAACCTACTCTGTGTCTGTGTTAGTCCTCTAGTCTACCTAGTGTCATAGCCTTCCTGTCCATCTCGTCAGCATTCTCTATTGGCTGGTGGGTCTGTGGAGTGAGTATGCCTTGCCCATTCCTGATAACTTCTGTTGGAATCCCATCCTTACCGGGAGCCTTGCTAGAAGCAAGTTCACTGAAAGCACACTTAACTTCTGTTATGATGGGAAGTGTGTCCAGATGATCAAGTGTTGGCAGAGTCTCTATGGCGTTGAGGATATCATCCGCCAGTTTGGTTCTGCTTGAATAAAACCCTAAATAGTGATCTACCCATCTATCCATCTGCTATTTGGCTCTCCATAGCACAATGCCTGGGATTAATTGTAGAGACCATGTGTTGCCCATGCAGTAAGATCCACCTCTCGGCCTGCCTAGTGTACTTCAGAGAAAAGATAACACCAATAAAACTTGTAGAAGACAAGCTGCAAAAGCCACCGTATCAGTAAAGCAATGCTCTAACTATCCGCTTGTTGGAGCTTCGATTCTAGACTAATTACCTACCAAGGCTTTGAGCCTGGTCTGCTCTGCCGTGACATTTAGTCTTTAGGTTTGCATTTCCTCGCACTAGGATACGACGTGTACTCTTCCGACTGCCTCCTAAGCCTGAAGCCATTGGCACAATGAGAGGGGTGGATTGCAGGGGTCGGATTCAGCCAATGCCGCCCAAAATTTGCTAACAGAAAGCAAGTAGTAATATCTGCTGTTACACAGTAGTTCAGACATATCTGACTAAGACCTGCACAGGTCAAAAGACTAAAGTCGACAAATATGTGGTAGTACACAGCAAGAGAAAGCAGGAGATCAGTGTAGACGATCTTTGGTATGAAGATGGCGGTTGATCTGACCTCAGGATTTGCAAACACACACCTCTTTCGGAATCTTTGCAATATCATCAAATACAGACACAATAACACTGGTCTACACACATTCTGGTGCCTTAAATTTTACAACTGTTGGTGGGTAATTTTGTGTTGCTGATCCCAAAAAATGTACTCAGCTTGTTTTTTTCTATCAGCTCTAGTTTTTGTGATAACTATGAATGACCTTCTTAGTAGCACAATTGTTATGTACATGCCTAGAGTTAGGTGCCATCAGTGGCATTTTGACTGTAATCTGCATTCATATTATATGCAAATACTGTGCATTTATTGCTTTCATATAAAACACAAAAATTTATTAAAACTTTATCACTATCATATTTTAAATCTGCAGTCAACACACAAAACCTTTATTCTCGAGGACTTCCTGGAATGTGATATGCCAGGATAATGCCACACAGTAATCTGCCATCATGTGGTCATCCCAAAGTCCTTAGTATCTCTCTTCCATTGTTGTTATATCTTGGTGAAATCTTTCACCTGCTCCCATCTAATTTCGCCAAGATTCTCTGGAAAGAAATGTAAATTGTTATGCAGGTAGTTCAATTGTGTGCTCATGTTGCATCCAAGCTTACAAAAACTTGACAGCATATTTTCAACTAATTCAGAATAATTGTCTGTTTTAAAGTTATCCAGAACATTTTGCACAACCAAAACAATGATGACCAGGCTGTGGACTCTGTCATGTTTGTCGAATCAATAAAATATTTTTCGTTTATCAACTTTCTAATTTGAGGTCCATCAATAATTTCAGCTTTAAGTTTGTCTATACTCAATTCTGAAAACTTTCTGCATAAGCAATTTAAACATGTACCATCTTTGTTCAGTGCCTTAACAAACCGCTTCATCAAGCCAAGCTTTATATGTAATGGTGTCAATAGAATTCTTTTTCGATCAATGAGAGGCTTGTTGACAATATTTTCTTCAACTCTGAATTAATCCTTCAACGGCCACTATGTCTTTGTCCGATGCGTATCTTTTGTCCGGCTTCCCAAAAAATATAAAGCATAGATATTTGGTGAATCGCTTTTGCTGTCCAAGCAAGAAGTTCATAATGTTAAGATTTACACAAACCATTCAATTATTTTTTCCAGAACTGTGCTTATTGCAGCGAACTCCTCCTTCACTGTAATAGAACGAGCAATTTTAATTGTTACCTTTGAATAAGAGAACACTTTTCAAACTTCGTTTAGAGCCGTCAATGAAAAGTTGTCGCTCATCTGGTGTATAACGTACAACCATTTCGTTTACAAGATCTCCTACATTATTACAAAACAAAAAGTTGTTTCCTTTGCAAAAGAATGGAACAAAACCTTGCTCCCTGCTGCGAAAAATGTAACCTTTATTTCAACTGTCAGTAATATTGTTTTCTTTCAATCTTGAAGCAAAGGTTCTTAAGATTCGTTGAAGAGATATAGATCTCGAATAAGATCATTCAGTTCACGCTGGTCGAAGCGTTGAACAGCTGGAAAATCATCTTCGAAACCACTACCACTGTCACTTATATCTCCATATGCCACTGCCGTCTCATCTTCTAGCAGGGAATTCGAAATGTGACTGAAAGTTGGAATTGGTATGCCATCACCGTATGGAATAGGTCGTCTAGCAGAATTTAAATCTGGATATTTCCATTTTGTGTGTGATTTCCCCCCCCCCCCCCCCCCCCCCCACATTGTTGTTTGTCAATCAAGAATGATGATGACCATTCATTTCATCCAGTGGGGTTGAAAATATGGAGCCGTGAGTTCCAAGATGGCTGATAAGGCCTATTTTGGCTCGAAATGTTCTTTGACAATGTGGACAAAGAATGCTTGACGTTCCAGGAGGAGGATGTCCTGCAATCGTTTTTCTGTCCAGCCTTTTCTTCACAGATCTTGCAGTCCTGGTTGCTTCACAAGTGACAGCATCGCCACGAATTACGGTCTTTAGCTACAGTCTCCCTGGTGTCAAGATGAATTCCACAAGCTTTAAGTGAGATTTTCAGAGTGTCTTTAAAGCGTTTCCTCTGGCCGCCTTGAGAGCGTTTACTACAATGCAGCTCGCTGTAAAAAATTTGTTTAGGGAGCCTGTGATCTGGCATACAAGTTAAGTGACCAGCCCAGCAAATCTGATTTTTCATTAGTAGAGTGTGGATACTGGGCATGGACGCTCTTTCTAGAACTTCAGTGTCTGGGATCTTGTCTTGCCATTTAATCTTCAATAGCTTCCTAAGGCAGACTGTGTGGAAGTGGTTTAATTTCCTAGCATGTCGCTGATAAACAGTCCATGTTTCACAAGCATATAGCAGTGTGGATAATACAACTACTTTATAGACTTTCAGCTTTGTTTGCAGGCTTATTCCATTTCTATTCCATAAATTCTTGTACAGTCTGCCAAAGGCTGCACTGGCGTTGGAGATTCTTGCATTCACTTCGTCATCAATTGTGGCAGCTTGTGACACAGTGCTGCCAAGATAGGTGAATTTGTCCACAACACTTAGTCTATGACCGTTCACCTTGATATTCGGCACGGTGTGATTATTCCCTGGAGCTGGCTGGTACATAACTACAGTCTTCTCCAAGTTGATATTGAGCCCAAAGTTGGCACAGGCATATGAGAAAGCTGAAACATTGTGTTGCATGTCTGCCTCTGAGTTGGCATATAGAGCGCAATCATCAGCAAACAACAGTTCACTGACGGTGCCGCTATTGGTTTTGGTGTTGGTTTTCAATCTTCTGAGATTGAACAACTTTTCATCCATGCAGTAGTTGATGTCTATTCCAATGTCATTGTTCTCGAAGGCATTCGTCAGCATAGCTGAAAACATGAGGCTGAACAGTGTTGGTGCCAGGACACATCCTTGCTTCACTCCATTGGTGACAGGAAAGGGCTCAGACAGTTCACCATTTTCCTGTACTCTTGCCTGCATACCATCATGAAATAGCCGCACTATTTGGACAAACTTTCGTGGACAGCCATATTTCGCCATAATCTTCCACAGTCCTTCTCTGCTGACTGTATCAAAAGCCTTGGTAAGGTCAATGAAAGTGGAGAACATTTCAGAGTTCTGTTCCTGACATTTCTCTTGCAGCTGCCTTGCAGCGAAAATCATGTCAACAGTTCCTCGTTCTTTTCTGAAGCCACATTGACTCTCAGGAAGAAGACCTTGATCGAGATGGGCCGTGAGGCGATTGAGAAGAATTCTGGCGAGTATCTTCCCTGCAATTGAGAGCAAGGAGATGCCTCGGTGGTTGTCACAGGATTGGCGGTTTCCTTTACGTTTGTAAAGGTGGACTATTGACGCGTCCTTGAAATCTTGTGGCATGGTCTCGTTCACCCATATGTTTGTAAAGACTTGGTGAAGCTGCTCTATTAGGACCGGCCCACCTGCCTTGTATATCTCTGCTGGGATAGAGTCAGGATCAGTCGCCTTTCCACTGGAAAGTTGCTGGATGGCTTTGTTTAGTTCCACTATGGTTGTCAGGTCATCAAGTGTATCATTAGTGGGAACTTGAGGAAGGCAGTTGACAGTTTCATTATCGAAGAAGGAAGTTGCATTTAAGATGTTGCTGAAATGCTCTGCCCAGCGTTGAAGGATTTCTTTCTTATCGGTGACCAATGTTCCCCCATCTGCACTGAGGAAGGGAACTATGCCGGGTGATGGGGGACCATAGACCGCTTTCAGTGAGTCGTAGAAGCTTTTCATATCATGTCTGTCAGCAAAGCCTTGAACCCTATTATGTCCCCTAATATTGACAAGATTGAAGGTCCACACGGTATGGACTGGGCCTGGCCCTACAGCCAGCAGTGTTAGGATCGGCTAGCCTCTCCCAGGAGGGGTGAAAAGTAAAAATTAGTAACCTGCCGATGACCCGCAGACTACACAAGTCAACCAAACCTCCACGCGGTGTAGACTGGGAAACCATGACCGCGAGGTCATGGGCTAACAGGGCTATGGCTCGCCGTAGGGGATGGACTCCCTATGGTCAGATATTTTTTGGTCCTAAATCTGCGACAGGCCTTGTAAGCCGGCAGGGGATCTTCATACTGCTGGTAGAAAAACGAAGAAGTATAAAAGGGCTGACCCAAATGGATATAAACCCAGCAATGTTAATGGACTACGAGATAGATCAGCGATTCAAAGAATATGCACAATGAACGTATGCGGTTTTAATAATAAAGAAGAAGAACTTATAGAAACAATGGAAGAGAGGAAAATTGGACTGAAGAGAATAGCGGACACCAGAATAAAGGGGGAAGGATGCAAGGAGATCCACCAAAGTTACAATTTCACTGTTGAGTCATACTGGGAAAATATTTTGCAAAATTCTTGAGAAAAGATTAATAACTACTATAGAACCCCAGCTAAGCGAAACACAACTTGGATTTAGGAAAAATGAAGGAAAAAACAGATGCCATTTTTGCTCTTAGTCAGCTTATAGAAAAATTAATCGAATTCAATGAAACACTCTACTTAGCCTTTGTCAACCAAGAAAAGGCATTCGATAGAGTAGATAGAAACAAGCTGTGGGAAATCCTTAAACAATATGGAGTGAGTACACATCTAACAAACCTATGCAGAAGTTTACAACAACAGTGAATGCATTATGCGAGCAACTGGGGGACACTCATAATCCTTCACCATAAGATCTGGAGTACAACATGGTTGTGTCCTGTCCACTCTCTTGTTCATAACATATATAGACAACATATGTAAAGAAACCAGCCAAAAAGAGACCGCAAGAACACCACATGCCGAGAACACAGAAGAAGAACCATCTGGAAATCTTACCATTAGAGAACTCCTGTTTGCGGACGACCAAATCAGAAGCTGAATTACAAGACCACATGAATAGTCTAAACGAAATGTGCAGGGAACATAACATGAACATTAGCGCAAGTAAAACAGAGGTAATGACTCTAACTAAAGACGAAAAAGCAACAACGTTTCACCTAAACGAACATCCTTTGAAACAAGTAAAGAGTTTCAAGTACCTAGGAAGTATAATATCATCAAATGGCAAATCAGAAGACGAGATCGAAAATAGATGCTGTAAGGCAAATCAACTCACTGGACAAATGGTACCAATACTAAAAAACAAACATGTATCAATAACTACTAAGAAAGCACTTTACAACACAATCTTCCTACCAACTCTACGTTACCAATGTCAAACCTGGACAATGACAGAAAAAGAGAAAAGTAAAATCACAACAACAGAAATGAGATTCCTGAGAATAATACTTAATGTATCAAGAAGAGATAAGATCAGAAATGAAGAAATCAGGACTAAAGTGGGGTTTATAGCTGCATTAGATTTTTTCAGAAGGCAGCAAGTCAAATGGTTTGGCCATGCAAGTAGGTTACCAACTAACAGTATACCACAACAAGCAATGATATACAGACCAGAGGGAAGCAGATGAATAGGCCGACCACATAGACGATGGACGCAGGGAATAACAGAGTCCATGGGAATATTGATACATAAAGCCCATAAGCGGGCACTCTCCCGCTGTTTATACTTCACCTCTACAAGGTACAAGAGGAACATGATGAGATGAGATGAGAATATTGACAACACAGTAATAACAGTCATCATAGTGGTTCTTGGAATTCCAAATTTTATAAGGGACTAGATAGCAATAGTTTTTCTATTCCAGAGCCTTATATAGAAACTATTTAAATCATATTAATTAAATACAAAAAAGCAAGTATCGCAAAAACTTGAGTTGCTACGGACAAATACATGAGATATTTGGATTTAGCAACCCTCATTTATGCGAAATCAGGTGTAAAATGTTTGGCACAAAAAAAAACAAAAAAAAAAAAATTTTTTTAAATTGATTGATTGATTGATTGATTTAGGAATCGACATAACAGCATTCGGGGCATTCCCATATTTTTTTTTATTTGGTTGTGTAATACATCCAATGTGATTGTGCCTTCATCAATTATACAAACAACTTCAACGAACATTTATAAAAATAATGAAAATGCTTAACTTTCTTTTTAATTATTTCCACAGGCAATTTGTTCTGGTGGAATTTAATTGTTACGTGATATTGGTTTTTCTCTGTTGCTTTCTTTCATAACCATAATTCATTATCATTGTCAATTAAATTATAAATAAATTATCAAACTCAATTCATATGTCATTGTATTATGCCGCACTACACGTGTATGCGCCGGTCTCTCTGGCTGAGGGGTTACACCACTTTCTCCGTAATTCCCGTTTATCCACGCAGGGTCTCGCAGCGAGGCGAGAATTGGAAGCGGTTCGACCCGCGCTAGTGACTTGCGGGATAATGAGCCGGCCGCTCAGAAAGCAATGGCAAACTACTGAGCGTAATCTTGCCAAGAAATCAACAGACAGCTGAAAGATGCTGATGTTGACAGCAATGTCCTGTAAAGGATATGCCAAAAAAAAAACAAAAAAAACAACATAAACACGTGTATGCACATAAAAAACAATACCAAAATTTATACTGGTTGTTTCTACCATCATTTCCTCAGGTATCACGGCTTTGGTGTACACATTACACAAGCTTCAACTGGCTCTAATTTCGTGTTCGTTTTATAAGCACAAAGGTTTTTTGTATTTTTAATGGTGTTTAATTTGCACAATTTAAATATTAATAAAAGCACAATAGTTTTTCTCCCTTTATTGACAGCATCGTTAATTAAAATGACGTCTTAATGATATTTATTTTTTTCAGTTGTAGATCTAATTTTTGGTGTTCTTGTTCCATTGTTCAAGGCGCCATTGCATTGTAATTGCTATTGTCTGCTCATGTTAATGGTCCAGTAAAGGGCCTCGTTTCATGCCACGAAGCGTACCTGGTACACGGTGCCTGCCCCATATTTGAATACCAGTCGGCACTCAGTGGATGATGTATCAACATCACGTCAGCCATCTTTATACCAGTCGGCACTCAATGGATGATGTATCAACATCACATCAGCCATCTTTATACCAGTCGGCACTCAATGGATGATGTATCAACATCACGCCAGCCACCTTTATACCAGTCGGCACTAGAGGGATGATTTATCAACATCACATCAGCCACCTTTATACCAGTCGGCACTCAATGGATGATGTATCAACATCACGTCAGCCACTTTTATACCAGTCGGCACTCAATGGATGATGTATCAACATCACGTCAGCCACCTTTATACCAGTCGGCACTAGAGGGATGATGTATCAACATCACGTCAGCCATCTTTATACCAGTCGGCACTCAATGGACGATGTATCAACATCACGTCAGCCATCTTTATACCAGTCGGCACTCAATGGATGATGTATCAACATCAAGTCAGCCACCTTTATACCAGTCGGCACTCAATGGACGATGTATCAACATCACGCCAGCCACCTTTATACCAGTCGGCACTCAATGGATGATGTATCAACATCACATCAGCCATCTTTATACCAGTCGGCACTCAATGGATGATGTATCAACATCACGTCAGCCACCTTTATACCAGTCGGCACTAGAGGGATGATGTATCAACATCACGTCAGCCATCTTTATACCAGTCGGCACTCAATGGATGATGTATCAACATCACGTCAGCTACCTTTATATCAGTCGGCACTCAATGGATGATGTATCAACATCACGTCAACCATCTTTACTTGCCAGGAAATCTCCTGGTACTCACGTTAGAATGGCTGTACCATGGAGGCAAGGTCAACAGGGAAATCTGTTCCATTTGAAGGCGATTCTAATACAATGACAACTGGGTCGACAGACAAGAGTACAAGCCACTGATCGACCCGGCTCCCGTATCTGTTGATATTGTGGAATTATTGACATATCTGTTGCTTACATTCTTTTAGCGTTTATCACCCTGCTGCAGTCATTGTTATTCTCTCTCTCTCTCTCTCTCTCTCTCTCTCTCTCTCTCTCTCTCTCTCTCTCTCTCTCTCTCTCTCTCTCTCTCTCTCTCTCATATATATATATATATATATATATATATATATATATATATATATATATATATATATATATATATAACGCGCGCGCGCGCGAGTGTGTGTGTGTGCATTGCTTTTTTTGCTTTTGCGCAATAGTAACACATACTGGTAATAAAGAATACGGGGATTATGAACTTCTTGTAGACTGTTCTGTTTAATCTGTTCAGCTACCACTTTTGTTTGTATTTATATTTAAATATTGAGCAAAAACCACTACTGGCAACGCTGATCGTATTCTGATATGAACCTAAGGCCATCCACGTCAATGTGGAAGCACTAGACTCGAGTTTCGCTCTCGTTTGAGCTCGTCAGTAGTGAATAATCCTTGACCGGACCTGGAAACAAACCCCGAATCACTGGCGTGTGAAGCGTGTGTGTAACCACTAGACCACGCGGCACACGCTGGACACGGCCACATTATCACAACAGAATATTACAACGTCTCCCATCGTAGGCTGTAGCTCAAGATTTGCCCGATCGCCGCGACTGGCGTCCGTCAATCAATGTGGACCCGAACGATCAGGTCTTCTCTCTGGCAAGGCACACCAGGCCGCCTAAAGTCCAGCGAGCAATAATCAAAATGATTTATTTGGTTGTTTCGGGATTTGAGATTTAAATATTGAGCACAACTATGGTTTAAGGCGGGCATTTCTTTTCATTGACCTTTGCACCCATGACAACCCAGCACAAAAAAGGGTACCAGGAAATGTTATTGGAAGTAAATGTAGCATTAAACAAATCACCCATGTCATGCCTATTGGTCTACGAATAAGTATACAGTATACGAAATGGGAGACCGCCGTAGCTCAGCGACTACATCTCTTGTCTATTGGCCCGGTAGCGTCCCAATAAAGGCTGGCCTTTGTTAAATTGACCTGCAATTCTAAGCTTTACAGCCTACACTGGATATCATGACATGTGATGGGAAGTAAACACGGTTGGCTGGACGTGGACCGGATGACCTCTCGGGTGCCGATTGGTCTACGCGAGTGGTTCCCAAGCTTTTCAAGCAGAGGGCCATATCTACTATTTTCGGTAGTTAAGCGGGACACAACGTTATATAATTATAAAAGTCTTGCAATATCACTCTTATTATTTCGTCAACAAACTTCTAAAACTTTAAAGGCAATCATTGTCATTACTACACTGCGGTCATTTTTTGGTTTAAAATCAAAAGTGCATTTAGCAATACATTTTTAATCAGTTTAGAAAATCGCTATTAATGTAATTAATTTACAATTGTAACTGTTCTTCATAACCAGTTACTTCAGTTCAGATGCCAGTTTATCAATGTCTGGGCACAAATCTGTCGTGCCCAAAGTCATAAGCGCAGCTAGGTTACTGTCGGTGAGTCTGGGACGTTGCTTGTTTTTTTATAACGGTCATTGCGGAAAATGACTGCTCGCATCTGTAAGTCGAACCAAAACGACAAATGTATCTCTGGGCGAATGAACGCAAGTGTTCAAATTGTTCGACAGGCAATAGTCGCCAGAATGAAATCATATGATCAGCTGAAGGTGAAGCAGGCAGCTCCAGAAATTTACATCTCAGTGCAGAATTGCATTTCAAATCAATTACTTCGTGCTGAAGGTTTCGCTGCAATTGACGGAGCTTGGCATCAGGAAATACGAACCGATTTATGAAGAAGGCAACATTATCCTCCTCTATTGTGAACTCTCGAAATCTCGACTGAAAGATCTCCAGAAGACTTTCAACTTTTACTTTGTACTGTAACAAGTCACATTTCTTTTCCACCACAAGCGTCTTCATAGTTGGAAACGCCTCTAAAGTCCCTTCAGTCAGCTGTCCGATAAACAGTCGTAGTCTCATTTTAAATGAAGAAATGTCATAGCACAAATTTGTGAATAGTTTGTTTTTTCCCTGGATATTCGCATTTAAAGAGTTTAAATGAGACGTGATGTCCACCAAAAATGCCAGGTCATTAAGCCAGTCACCGTTCAGCAGACATTCCCGTTCTGTAGGCAATTCATTTATTTCAGACAGAAACAGATAGACACTATTTTTCAGTGCCCAGAAACGTGACAGAACTTTCCCTTTAGATAGCCATGTGACATCACAGTGTAATAGTAGCTCACCGTATTCCTCGTTCAGGTCTGATAGAAACTGTCTGGACTCACGCCTGTTCAGCGGCTTACTTCGAATTTTGTTCACACATCTCATAACAACATCGATGACATGTTTCAGATTTAATGTCTTTCCACAGAGCTTCTTGGTGAATGATACAATGATATTTTAATATAGTGCGGCCAAGAAACTGTTCCAATAATGCTAGACATCCAGACTTTTTACCCGGTCAAAACCGGAGCACCGTCGGTGCATACACTGTCCAATTTGGTCCATTCTATGTTGTTTTTCTCTGCACACAACTTCAGAGTTTCAAACAGATCAGTCCCTTTGGTAGTTGCATGCATCAATTCAAGTCCTAGAAGTTCTTCAATGACTTCAACTGTCATTTAAAACTGTCATTTACTGCCAATACAGTACCTTGCGGTGTATGGCAGAGGGGTCTTTGAGCCTGAGAAATTAAGGCCGCCTGGCTAGTGCAGTCGCCGCGAACTATGCAGGTTAGGATTTTCTTTTTGCCCCCGACAGAAAAAAAATCCCACACCTTACCGAGGGATCGAACCCGGGTCTCCCGAAGGAGATTCCGGCGTTCTAGCCACTCGGCCAGCCGCTCCCCGATGTTTGACTTCAACATTATCGTTTATGGCTGGAACAAAAATTGCGACCTGAGCTGTGTCAGAAATGTCAGTGGATTCATCCATTGCCAATGAATAAAAATTTACAATTTACAAAATCCGCAAATTAAGCAAACTGGTTTACCACTACGGCTAGGCATAAACATAAATTTATCCGTCCAATCGTCGTTGAATTCACGACAAGCAACGTCTTCACATTTTCTCTTTTTACCATTGTTTTATTTTAGATTTTTCACACACATGTTTATCGGTTTTAACGGTACATTTTTATTTGAAATAAAAAATCTAATTTCAACACAATACTACCGACTCTGCTAAACAGTTGTAACAGACAACAACATGACGCCTTGCACACTCTGATTGGTCGACAAGGCTGGGATATGGGAATTTCATAACGTTTTGTTGCGAACTGAACAGGCGCATTTGATAATATCTGAACATAACAACCATGAGCAGCGTAAATTATTGCACACTGACGGGACGCTCTGAGTGCATCTTTGAAATTATTACAATATATTATATTAAATAACGAGGCCTCGCGTGCCACTTTCTGACGGCTGGCGGGCCACAAGTGGCCCGCGGGCCGTGGTTTGGGAACCTCTGGTCTACGCAAATATAGAGCCAGCAGGATATACCCGGTATGCCGCCAGACGCGACCAACATGATTTTTTCCTACAGGAATCAGAGCACTTTATCGGCACTGAAGGGCTTGCACTGAACGCAGTGGTGACTACATCGAATCCTACAGGAATCAGAGCACTTTATCGGCACTGAAGGGATTGCACTGAACGCAGTGGTGACTACATCGAATCCTACAGGAATCAGAGCACTTTATCGGCGCTGAAGGGCTTGCACTGAACGCAGTGGTGACTACATCGAATCCTACAGGAATCAGAGAACTTTATCGGCACTGAAGGGCTTGCACTGAACGCAGTGGTGACTACATCGAATCCTACAGGAATCAGAGCACTTTATCGGCACTGAAGGGCTTGCACTGAACGCAGTGGTGACTACATCGAATCCTACAGGAATCAGAGCACTTTATCGGCGCTGAAGGGCTTGCACTGAACGCAGTGGTGACTACAATCGAATCCTACAGGAATCAGAGCACTTTATCGGCACTGAAGGGCTTGCACTGAACGCAGTGGTGACTACATCGAATCCTACAGGA
Organism: Cepaea nemoralis; assembly: GCA_014155875.1. Lineage (NCBI taxonomy): Eukaryota > Metazoa > Mollusca > Gastropoda > Stylommatophora > Helicidae > Cepaea > Cepaea nemoralis. Next base: position 25,948 of record JACEFZ010008407.1, read on the forward strand.
ATCAGAGCACTTTATCGGCACTGAAGGACTTGCACTGAACGCAGTGGTGACTACATCGAATCCTACAGGAATCAGAGCACTTTATCGGCACTGAAGGGCTTGCACTGAACGCAGTGGTGACTACATCGAATCCTACAGGAATCAGAGCACTTTATCGGCGCTGAAGGGCTTGCACTGAACGCAGTGGTGACTACATCGAATCCTACAGGAATCAGAGCACTTTATCGGCGCTGAAGGGCTTGCACTGAACGCAGTGGTGACTACATCGAATCCTACAGGAATCAGAGCACTTTATCGGCGCTGAAGGGCTTGCACTGAACGCAGTGGTGACTACATCGAATCCTACAGGAATCAGAGCACTTTATCGGCACTGAAGGGCTTGCACTGAACGCAGTGGTGACTACATCGAATCCTACAGGAATCAGAGCACTTTATCGGCGCTGAAGGGCTTGCACTGAACGCAGTGGTGACTACATCGAATCCTACAGGAATCAGAGCACTTTATCGGCGCTGAAGGGCTTGCACTGAACGCAGTGGTGACTACATCGAATCCTACAGGAATCAGAGCACTTTATCGGCGCTGAAGGGCTTGCACTGAACGCAGTAGTGACTACATCGAATCCTACAGAAATCAGAGCACTTTATCGGCACTGAAGGGCTTGCACTGAACGCAGTGGTGACTACATCGAATCCTACAGGAATCAGAGCACTTTATCGGCGCTGAAGGGCTTGCACTGAACGCAGTGGTGACTACATCGAATCCTACAGGAATCAGAGCACTTTATCGGCGCTGAAGGGCTTGCACTGAACGCAGTGGTGACTACATCGAATCCTACAGGAATCAGAGCACTTTATCGGCGCTGAAGGGCTTGCACTGAACGCAATGGTGACTTCATCGAAAAATGACACGCTTATTCTTTACTTTTTCAGAATATATTCACGGAAAAAAAAATTAAGGTTTTCATTTGATGCCCCCTCTTACCTAACCTTCTTACACAATATTTGATTACACACAAACACGTGCGTGCGAACTATAAATGTATGTATCTATGTGATACAACAACATAGTTTCTCACATGTGCTACGTTTTTTACCAGGTATCTGCACTATTCAGCATACATTCTGTAGTTAGTTAGTTAGTTAGTTAGTTAGTTAGTCGCAGTTCCAACTTCACAGCAACGGGTCGTCCCCATTATGCTCCGTTCCTGTGCCAATGAATATCACACAAAACGCTCCCCACTGCCCAATGTGAAAAGTGGAAAAGACAGGAGTCTTGACAAACAACAGCCCGCACAGATACACTGTGCATAATGCCGCCACCAGAATGTCATCACACCAGTCCCCCACAAAACACCCTGTTCATCTCTGATGGAATCGGCAGTGATTTTCCTATCTGAATGTTTCCTAGATGCTCACCCAGTCCACGAAAACACAGTTCATCGCTGATGGCAGTGGCAGTCAACCAGAAGCCCAGCAGCCACGCATTTCTGCATAAGGCAAAAACCGGTCAACTCTGGGACATAGCCACCTGCCATCACTCCGAACATGCAGTCACATTCCAAAAAACCTCAGGCAGATTCAAAAGCATTTCACACGAAACTCACAGCTCACAGTGTCGCGCCACGCACTCACTCAGTAGCAGGGCGACGGAACCATCAAGCCTCCTTAGTCGCCTCTTACGACATGCATGGTAGGCTGCAGTGTGCTATTCTTTGCTTCCCTTATGGGCCCCGGCAACACACAGGAGAACATTCTGTAATTTGTACCCATGGAGACGCAAGTTATTGCAAGCTCAAATACTTGTAAAAGTGGCTTCATAATCAGATATGAGTATGAACATTTCTGCACGTAATACGCGCCCACCGGGCTGAGTTTTAGTCACCGTAATGGAAAAATTGACTTTCTAATTAAAGTCAGATTTAACGTAAAGCCAGGTCACTGATGCTGTTTTCACAATGGATTTTTAACTAAAATGCGTGCATGCCCCTATGCCCGAGCACCCCGCCCTCCTGGTACAGCAGGTGAACATTGATATCTGATAAACACGCGACAAGATCTGTCTGTATTTTAACTGTCTGCCTATAAAATGAAGCGTCAGAATTCAGAAGCGGCGACAGATGTTCATGCTGTCCACAAACTACATGATAATGTACTAGTTGAGTGCGCAAGGCTCCCGCTGTTTTAGGCAACACGCCGAATGGCAGAAATTATAAGTTAAACCAAAAGGACTCTTTCACACTGCTTATGGTGTATTGGGCCTGTAAGTTTAGACTCACGTTTTTGTTTGTTTGTTTAGAAACCAATGGGTACTCGAGGAATACATATTGCCTGGTATCTATTTTAGATTGGGTTGAAATATGAGTCCATATCAATTTGACAATAAGCTTCGATGTATACTCCAAACCAGGAGCACCGAGGGCAGGGCAAGCTTCTAGCCGCTAGCCTGCCACAGCTCCTTCAGACATTATGGGTGGGTATTACACCGGTCATGGCAGGATGACACACATACAGATATATACACACAGTTACACAGGCACAGTCAGGCAGGCAGATACACGAGCAAGCAGGCAGGCAGGTAGGTAAATAGGTAGCCAGACAGACAGACAGACAGACAGACAGACAGACAGACCTACAGACCTACAGACCTTCAGACCTACAGACAGACAGACAGACAGACAGACAGTCAGACAGACAGACAGACAGACAGACAGACAGACAGACAGACAGACAGACAGGCAGGCAGACAGACAGGCAGGCAGGCAGGCAGGCAGACAGACAGACAGACAGGCAGACAGACAGACAGACAGACAGACAGACCTACAGACAGACAGACAGACAGACAGGCAGACAGGCAGACAGGCAGACAGGCAGGCAGACAGGCAGGCAGACAGACAAATATACTTGGTTATTAACTTGGGTTTTACCAGTTAACATTTATCTTCATGGCTTTGTTATTTTATTGATTTAACATTTCTACCCCTTTTTTTGCAAATTCGCATATCCTTTACAGGACATCGCTGTCAACAGCAGCATCTTTCAGCGGTCTGTTGATTTCTTGGCAAGATTACGCTCAGTAGTTTGCCATTGCTTTCTGAGCGGCCGGCTCAGTTATCCCGCAAGTCACCAGCGGGGGACGAACCGCTCCCAGTTCTCGCCCGCTACTACGAGACTCTGCGTGATAAACGGGATTCGGGAGAAAGTGTTGTAACCCCTCGGCCAGAGAGACCGGCATTTCTACCCTTACTATAACAAAAAGAGTATAGAAGACACACCTTGCTGAAATTATGCAAACATTATGTTATGTCCAGTATAACAGATTGTACAAGAATATTTAATGTTGCTAATTTTCTTTATCTTAATAACAAATCAGCCTTAATTCACATAAACACCTCTGAATATATGTGATTTAAGGCTGACTTGTTCAATGTCCACGTTTCACACCAGTATGTTGGTACGGGAAATATGCATGCTGTCAATACGCCAAATGTTGTTACTGTGTCTGTTCAAACTCATAAACCCATTGAACTGGCCATTGCAGTAGAATGTTGTTCTTTTTGTAATTTCCATGTTCACATTTCCATCGTCAGTCAGCAATGAACTTAAATGTTCAAAACTGTTGACATTCTATAATTTCTTTCCGTTGAAAATTGTTTCTGTTGTCATATTTGTTTCAATTGTTTACTGTATGTGTATTTTTGCTGGATTGAGTTATACATTTTGTATTTGTTGCAGTGGTTTATACAGTTTGTTTTTGTTGCAGTGAGTTATATATTTTGTTTTTATTTTAGTGAGTTATACAGTTTGTTTTTGTCACAGTGAGTTATACATTTTGCTTTTGTTGCATTTAGTTATACATTTTGTTTTTGTTACAAAGAGTTATACATTTTGTTTTTGTTGCGGTGAGTTATACATTTTGTTTCCCCGGGAAGGTTAACCCTGTCAACAAATGCCCGCAGAAGTCGGATGTGTCGGCCTAACGGCGTAAGAACAGAGTTCTGCTGTAAACAGGCACAACGCAATCACGTCCGAAAAAAAAAAAAAAAACTCCGGATGAACGCAGAAGAAGAAGATACATTTTGTTTTTGTTGCAGTGAGTTTGTTTTTGTTGCAGTGAGTTTGTTTTTGTTGCAGTGAGTTTGTTTTTGTTACAGTGAGTTATACATTTTGGTTTTGTTGCATTGAGTTATACTATTTGTGTCTCACTGTGCTCTTGCACGGACTTTATTATTTGTTCAATGAACTTAAGCAAAGAAGCCAACAACAATTGGTTGCACAATCTGTTGCCGGGCACATGTCACTGCCTCTGAGTGCAGACTGCACTCGTATGTACCATATACAGTGAACTGATTAATTATATGTTGGCCGAGCTACTTAACACTAAATTAACGCTACGGCATCTCTAAGCACCTCGCGTGTTGACAGACACAACGGTCGAAGCTGTTGCAATGTTCAAAGGTCAGGCAAAATTAGATCTATACGTCCGCTGTACGAACAAATCGTGGTTGTCCACTTGTTTGCTTGTGAAGCAACATTATGGCTGGTGTCTGATATCTGCACATTACATTATTAATTACCGACTGCCATTATAACTTCCGATACAATGACACAATGAAGGACTAAATGAATAATTGGGACCTTGAGAGGTTTGCAGCTAATCGCTCTTCTTGGCCTAGTCAAATGTTTGCTGAAGATATGAGTTAGTTTGTGGAGCAACTATTATATTAAACACCTCAAAACTCTGTGAAATGGTTATTTATGAGTAAAAGACGCCATACATAATCTCTTACCTTTGATGGTTCATCTATTTAGACTCGTGTTGTAGTACACTACTCTCTAGTGTTTTATCATCATCACCAGCATTATCATCACCATCACACGGGTAAGTCTAAATCCCAAGGGTCTTGCATGCCTGTGTGATATTTTTGTTTCTTTTACGTCTTCTGTATCTTTTCCCCGTGATTCTTCCCGTTTGTTAGTTCTAATTTTCAATAGAGTTTAATTAGGACTTCATAATATGCCATTTTGTTTGTATGGTACTTCGTCGAACACAAACCAGAGGAAGACAAAGGAAAACCGTCGTTGTACACCATTAATAAATTATGGATTGACAAATCACACAACGCAAATCAGTGTTTCATAGGAGAAGGATCAGCCGGTAGTGAAAGTCATGTGCATCAGGTGACCCCAGTTCGTCAGCATGCGACTGAGTGCAAATCGGGGATGTGGATTGCTGGCACCATGAGCATAGATCGTCAGTTAGAGAATACCAGTAGGCCAGAAGGTGTTTCACAGTTAAAGAATACCAGTAGGCCAGAAGGTGTTTCACAGTTAGAGAATACCAGTAGGCCAGAAGGTGTTTCACAGTTAGAGAATACCAGTAGGCCATAAGGTGTTCACAGTTAGAGAATACCAGTAGGCCAGAAGGTGTTTCACAGTTAGAGAATACCAGTAGGCCAGAAGGTGTTTCACAGTTAGAGAATACCAGTAGGCCAGAAGGTGTTTCACAGTTTTTCTTTACCTACTGTCTTATTTGATTGTTGGTGTTTACGTTCGCTAGCTTTGGCACTTGAGTGTAGTCGATACATGTACTGCTACTACAAGTTGTTACTATTACTAGTGAGTGCACTGAACTGTTTTGCGTGATGGTAAGCTTTCTCTATTAACAGTGTCCCTCGCCATCTAGTAACCCCTCTCCGATGCTGAGGTACTTGTAATGTACGCTTTCAAGACAAGAAACGAGAAATCAGTATTTAAATTCAAACTAACCAATATATGGAACCAAGCCACTACGCCGCTGTCAGAAGACCATGTTTGAGTGCGTTCAACTCTCAGCCATGCCTTCCTTCACTTACTTCCTACCCCCCCCCCCCCCCCCCCAAAAAAAAAAAAAAAAATAAAAATGAGATGCCAGGATTATGACAAATTTCCAAAAGGGTTGTGTTCGTTTGACTCTCATTTTCATTTAGTTGTATGTAATCTTGTTTGTAAAAGGACTTCGTTGTTTGTCATTTGGTTTCCATAGGACTTCGTTGTTTACAATTTTGTTTTTGTATAGGACTTCGTTATTTGTCATTTTAATCCTTTATAATACTAGTTCTGTGTGACTGTATATACGTAATGTAACGGCATTAGATCTTTCTCCAATGCAGACAAAAAAAAATGAAAGTGAAACAAGGTCAGCTTTCACATGATCACAGCCACAAAAATACTCCACTATGTCACGTGTGATTGTGATATTGTAAATTGGACCTTTTTCACTTTCCATTCTTAATATATTCATCCAACTGTGTGTTCATAGTCCATGACCCCACAGTTTAAAACAATGTGTGTTTATGTTGTTTGTCCATCAAAATGATGATGACCATTCATTTCATTCAGTGGGGTTGAAATATGGAGCCGTGAAGTTCTAAGATGGTTGGTAAGGCCTATTTTGGCGGTTTTTAATTAAAGGGGTTTTTTTTTTGGGCTTTTTTTAATTCCTTTGCGGGTTAGTTTTTTGGTTTATTTTAAAATTTTATATTCCTTCCCCCCAAAGGATGTCCAAAAAATGGGGTTTTTTTTAGGGTTTTCCTTTCTGCAAAGGGGGAAAATGTGTTTTTTTCCCCCCCCCCCCTTTTTTTTTTTTGGCTGGAAAATTTTTTTGTGTTTTGGTTCATTTTTTTTTAAATTTTATGCAAAAAGGGAATAATGTTGGTGAAAGAACTCCTCCTTGGGGGACACCTTGCTCCAAGCAGCATCATTTTGCTTGTTTGTCCTTGTACTTTTGTCCTGGCAGTTCTGTTCTCAAGGTAGTGGCTGATCCATTTATACATTTTCCACAAACATGCATGTTTTGCAGTTTTACTTTCAGTCCTTCCTTCCATACTTTATCAAATGCTTTTTCTAAATCTATCCAGACTGCTAGTGTGTGCTTTTTCTCTTGGAAGGCATCCTCTATTTCCTGAGCTATATAGGTTATTTGATCTTCAGTGGATCTGTACTTTCTGAATCCTGCTTGGTGTGGTGTTAAGAGTTTGTTTTCTTCCAGATGCCATGTTAGCCTGCCATTGATAATGCGTTCCATTAATTTTCCTACACAGCTAAGTAGACTGATAGGTCGATAGCCATTTGGTTCTTCCAGGTCTTTTCCTTTCTTTGGGACTGGTATTAGTATAGCTTCCTTCCATGCCTGTGGGACTATTCCTCTCTTCCAGCTGTTATTTAGGACTGCTAGTAGTTTCTTCTTTGCCTTGGTGCCTAGTCCTATTAGCATTTCATTTGTGATTCCATCCTTTCCTGGTGATTTCTTCTTTTTTAGGGTATTCATTGCCTGTTCCATTTCTTCCATTGTTAGATTTGCCATCATATATTCTGCTGCTGTCTCTGTATTTCTATGATGTATCTGTTTGTCTTTGATTGCTTTCTTCTGTTCGGTTGTAATATCAATGTGGTTTGCATTTGCATAGTGTTCCATTAGTGCATTTGCAGCCTTTTTTCCTGTAAGCAAGGCATTTCCTTGTTTAATTGTTATTTGTTTGTTTCTAGGTCCTTCATTGTTCATGGCTTTCACTAGTTTCCATAGTTTGTTTCCATCCCTGTCAAAATTCAGGTTTTCTGTTTTTTCCCTCCAACAATCTCTTGTTGTTTGATTTACTGTTCTTTTATATTTTGCTGAGATGGCTTTGAGAGAGATGTTCGCTTCAATTGTTTGTTCTCTCTCTGCTGTCTTCCTGGCATCTTCAACTTTGTCCTCCAAACTTTGTAGTTCTTCAGTCCAGTATGGTTTGTAATTTTTCCTCGCTCCTCTTAGGAATGGACTCAGTGGCTGCCTGTATTATCGCTCTGTTTAGACTTTCCACCATTTGCTTTATGTTGCCATATCGTGTATTTATGTTTTCACAATATTTGTCTGTCAGTATGGCAAATCTGTCCCAATCTGCTCGTTTGTAATTCCAGCGGGGCAAGGGCTTTTGCTCCTGTGGAACATACTCCATATTCATTACAAGCTTGATTGGTCTGTGGTCACTACCTGCTAATTGGTCCAGCACATGGCGATCGATTTTGTGGAGGATGTCTCCTGTGCAGAAAGCTAAGTCTGGAGTAGAAGTGGTAAGCCATCTTCTGGAGTAGAAGCTCGGTGTGTCATCCGCTTTGTTGAGTAGATGGAGATTTGAGTCTATTTCCCAGTCCTCCAATTCATCTCCTCTTTTGTCAGTATCTGGGTATCCCCATCTTTCTGAACGGCTATTAAAGTCTCCGACAATAATAGCAGTTTGTGTCAGTTATTTTCATGTTTGAGAGTGTAAGGTCCTTATCTGCTGGGCTATACAGATTGTAGATTCTTATTTTCACGTCCTTTATCATTATATCAACACCTATAATTTCCGTTTGGTTGTCAGAGATCACAGATACTTCGCTGCAAGGTATTGTATTTCGTGTAAGTATTAGAACTCCTCCTTTGTGTCCTTCGCGGTCGAAACGTGTGGCCTGATATCCTCTGACTGAGAATTTGTGATTGGCGTTGAGGTGTGTCTCTTGAATGCATGCCACATCTATTCTATCTTTATGAAGACGCTGTGTTAGGGAGTCTTTCTTCTTGTAAACTCCTTCGGCATTCCACTGTAGTATGTTGAGTGTCCGGGGTATTTGGTCAATAGCTCTTAACCTACTCCTCTGTGCCTTGACTCCACAGCACAGGGGAAGGTGACCACCAGTAGTCATGGGTGGACCCCCTCGAGGCAGGGGGCCCGGCACTATCACCGCCTGATGGGACTTCACGGGATTAGCACCATAACGATTAATTTTGATTTGTGACATCATGAATTAAGTTACGTTGCACTGCTTTGTCAAGCCTGTGGCTCAGTACATCCGATTTCGACAAGCATTTATTTGGGATGCTTTCCCTAGCCTTTGACTGTCCCCAGTCTACCTACAAGGCAGCAGCAGGTTTTACGTTGCACTGCTTTGTCAAGCCTGTGGCTCAGTACATCCGATTTTGACAAGCATGTATTCGGGGTGCTTTCCCTAGCCTTTGACTGTCCCTAGTCTACCTACAAGGCAGCAGGTTTGTGTGTCTCTTCGTCTGGTCCCTCTCCCTTGACCTGTCCGACATGGGTGGCCCTACCAGTAGCTGTGCTACCGTCGGCATAGCTCTTGGGGTCATTGGGACGCACAAGCCCCTCTACCTCGTCACGGTGGACACACAGCAGAGGGGTGTTCACATTCTATAAGTTCTTTCCGTTTAAAATTGTTTCTGTTGTCATATTTGTTTCATTGGTTTACTGTATGTGTATTTTTGCTGGATTGAGTTATACATTTTGTATTTGTTGCAGTGGTTTATACAGTTTGTTTTTGTTGCAGTGAGTTATATATTTTGTTTTTGTTTTAGTGAGTTATACAGTTTGTTTTTGTCACAGTGAGTTATACATTTTGCTTTTGTTGCATTTAGTTATACATTTTGTTTTTGTTACAGTGAGTTATACATTTTGTTTTTGTTGCGGTGAGTTATACATTTTGTTTCCCCGGGAAGGTTAACCCTGTCAACAAATGCCCGCAGAAGTCGGATGTGTCGGCCTAACGGCGCAAGAACAGAGTTCTGCTGTAAACAGGCACAACGCAATCACGTCCGAAAAAAAAAAAACTCCGGATGAACGCAGAAGAAGAAGATACATTTTGTTTTTGTTGCAGTGAGTTTGTTTTTGTTGCAGTGAGTTTGTTTTTGTTGCAGTGAGTTTGTTTTTGTTGCAGTGAGTTTGTTTTTGTTACAGTGAGTTATACATTTTGGTTTTGTTGCAGTGAGTAATACTATTTGTGTCTCACTGTGCTCTTGCACGGACTTTATTATTTGTTCAATGAACTTAAGCAAAGAAGCCAACAACAATTGGTTGCACAATCTGTTGCCGGGCACATGTCACTGCCTCTGAGTGCAGACTGCACCCGTATGTACCATATACAGTGAACTGATTAATTATATGTTGGCCGAGCTACTTAACACTAAATTAAAACTACGGCATCTCTAAGCACCTCGCGTGTTGACAGACACAACGGTCGAAGCTGTTGCAATGTTCAAAGGTCAGGCAAAATTAGATCTATACGTCCGCTGTACGAACAAGTCGTGGTTGTCCACTTGTTTGCTTGTGAAGCAACATTATGGCTGGTGTCTGATATCTGCACATTACATTATTAATTACCGACTGCCATTATAACTTCCGATACAATGACACAATGAAGGACTAAATGAATAATTGGGACCTTGAGAGGTTTGCAGCTAATCGCTCTTCTTGGCCTAGTCAAATGTTTGCTGAAGATATGAGTTAGTTTGTGGAGCAACTATTATATTAAACACCTCAAAACTCTGTGAAATGGTTATTTATGAGTAAAAGACGCCATACATAATCTCTTACCTTTGATGGTTCATCTCTTTAGACTAGTGTTGTAGTACACTACTCTCTAGTGTTTTATCATCATCACCAGCATTATCATCACCATCACACGGGTAAGTCTAAATCCCAAGGGTCTTGCATGCCTGTGTGATATTTTTGTTTCTTTTACGTCTTCTGTATCTTTTCCCCGTGATTCTTCCCGTTTGTTAGTTCTAATTTTCAATAGAGTTTAATTAGGACTTCATAATATGCCATTTTGTTTGTATGGTACTTCGTCGAACACAAACCAGAGGAAGACAAAGGAAAACCGTCGTTGTACACCATTAATAAATTATGGATTGACAAATCACTAAACGCAACTCAGTGTTTCATAGGAGAAGGATCAGCCGGTAGTGAAAGTCATGTGCATCAGGTGACCCCAGTTCGTCAGCATGCGACTGAGTGCAAATTGGGGATGTGGATTGCTGGCACCTTGAGCATAGATCGTCAGCTAGAGAATACCAGTAGGCCAGAAGGTGTTTCACAGTTAAAGAATACCAGTAGGCCAGAAGGTGTTTCACAGTTAGAGAATACCAGTAGGCCAGAAGGTGTTTCACAGTTAGAGAATACCAGTAGGCCATAAGGTGTTTCACAGTTAGAGAATACCAGTAGGCCAGAAGGTGTTTCACAGTTAGAGAATACCAGTAGGCCAGAAGGTGTTTCACAGTTAGAGAATACCAGTAGGCCAGAAGGTGTTTCACAGTTTTCTTTACCTACTGTCATATTTGATTGTTGGTGTTTACGTTCGCTAGCTTTGCACTTGAGTGTAGTCGATACATGTACTGCTACTACAAGTTGTTACTATTACTAGTGAGTGCACTGAACTGTTTTGCGTGATGGTAAGCTTTCTCTATTAACAGTGTCCCTCGCCATCTAGTAACCCCTCTCCGATTTCTGAGGTACTTGTAATGTACGCTTTCAAGACAAGAACGAGAAATCAGTATTTAAATTCAAACTAACCAATATATGGAACCAAGCCACTACGCCGCTGTCAGAAGACCATGTTTGAGTGCGTTCAACCTCTCAGCCATGCCTTCCTTCACTTACTTCCTACCCCCCCCCCCAAAAAAAAAATGAGATGCCAGGATTATGACAAATTTCCAAAAGGGTTGTGTTCGTTTGACTCTCATTTTCAATTAGTTGTATGTAATCTTGTTTGTAAAAGGACTTCGTTGTTTGTCATTTGGTTTCCATAGGACTTCGTTGTTTACAATTTTGTTTGTATAGGACTTCGTTATTTGTCATTTTAATCCTTTATAATACTAGTTCTGTGTGACTGTATATACGTAATGTAACGGCATTAGATCTTTCTCCAATGCAGACAAAAAAAATGAAAGTGAAACAAGGTCAGCTTCACATGATCACAGCCACAAAAGATACTCCACTATGTCACGTGTGATTGTGATATTTGTAAATTGGACCTTTTTCACTTTCCATTTTCTTAATATATTCATCCAACTGTGTGTTCATAGTCCATGACCCCACAGTTTAAAACAATGTGTGTTTATGTTGTTTGTCCATCAAGAATGATGATGACCATTCATTTCATTCAGTGGGGTTGAAAGTATGGAGCCGTGAGTTCTAAGATGGTTGGTAAGGCCTATTTTGGCTCGAAATGTTCTTTGACAATGTGAGCAAAGAATGCTGGACGTTCTAGGAGGAGGATCTCCTGCAGTGGTTTTTCTGTCCAGCCTTTTCTTCACAGCTCTTGCAGTCCTCGTTGCTTCACAAGTGATTGCACCCTTATGTAATGATGCACGCCACGAAATTCGGTCTTTGGCAGCAGTCTCCAAGGTGTCAAGATGAATTCCAAAAGCTTTAAGTGAGATTTTCAGAGTGTCTTTAAAGCGTTTCCTCTGGCCGCCTTGGGAGCGTTTACCACAACGCAGCTCGCCGTAAAAAAATCGTTTAGGGAGCCTGTGATCTAGCATGCGAATTAAGTGACCAGTCTGATTCTTCATTTGTAGAGTGTGGATACTGGACATGAATGCTCTTTCTAGAACTTCAGTGTCTGGATCTTTCTTGCCATTTAATCTTCAATAGCTTCCTAAGACAGACTGTGTGGAAGTGGTTTAATTTCTTAGCGTGTAACTGATAAACAGTCCAGGTTTCACAAGCATATAGCTAGCAGTGTGAATAATACAACTGTTGCAGAATTTCAGCTTTGTTTGCAGGCTTATTCCATTTCTGTCCCATACATTCTTGTACAGTCTACCAAAGGCCGCGCAGGCCTTAGAGATTCTTGCATTCACTTCGTCATCAGTTGTGGCAGCTTGTGACACAGTGCTGCCAAGATATAGTATGTCCCGCAAAGAATGCCTTCATTCACGATCAATTATTTTGAAAACTGTTTGTTGCATCGTTATGAAATTTTTCCAGCCGTCTTATATTTACCCCCATCCTAGGATTATGTCTTTGATAGGTCCAGCTCGCCTCGCTGAGGAAGGGTCACTCAGGGAAAACAATTACACCTTTGTTTGGAAGGGAAGAGGACAGGCAGAAACAAGGCAACATGGTGTGGTCTTTGCAGTGAAGAATTCGCTACTGGGAATGATTGATATCCCAGCTGGAGGTAATGAAAGATTATTATCACTGCGCTTGGCAACCTCTTGTGGATTTGCGACCATTCTCACTGCATATGCACCGACACTCGCTTCCTCTGATGATGTGAAGGATACGTTCTATGAGCAGCTAGACTCTGTGATCAAGGCAGTTCCAAAATCCGACTACATTTATATGCTCGGTGATTTCAATGCTCGTGTGGGCAAGGACTCGAGTTCAAGGCCAGTGTGCCTTGGAAAATACAACATCGGTCGCATGAATAATAATGGGCAAAGGCTGCTGGAGCATTGCACTAGAAATGACCTATGTATTACAAACTCCTTTTTAAAAACAAAAGAGATGCATAAGGTCACATGGAAACATCCAAGATCCAGCCATTGGCATCAGCTGGACTTCATTATCACACGGAGACAACATCTGAACCATACATCATTAACTCGAAGTTACCACAGTGCTGACTGTGATACAGATCATTCTTTGGTGGTTGCAAGGGTTAGACTGAGTCCAAAGAGAATCTACACAGCTAAACACAAGTCTAGCCCCAGGATTAATATTACTAACACTCGCGATCCTGGAAAGTGTTTTGAATTTCAACAGCAACTTGAAGACGCTTTCAATGATACATCAGAAAATTGTATAGTAAATGATAAATGGAGTAAACTTAAGGAAACTATTTATAAAACAGCGGTAGGGGTTTACGGCACTGTGGATCATAAGAGGCAGGACTGGTTTGCGGCAAACAGCCAGATACTGCAGCCCTTGATTGATAAAAAGAAGATAGCTCTCTTAAGAAACAAGGAAAGACCAACGCGTAACACTCTGAGTGAGCTGAAGCAAGCGAGGAAGGATGTACAAAAGGCTGACAGGCAGTGTGCGAATGACTATTGGATCAAGTTATGTGAGTCCATTCAAATCGCAAGTGATACGGGAAACATCAGAAGCATGTATGAAGGGATAAAGAAAACCTGTGGTCCAATGATCAAAAGAAGTGCACCGCTGAAAACCTTGACTGGAGAAATCATCACTGATAAGAAACAGCAGATGGATAGATGGGTCGAGCACTATTTAGAGCTTTACTCAAGTGAGACCAAGCTAGCGGATGATGCCCTCAACGCCATAGAGGCCCTGCCAACTCTTGACCACCTGGACACACTTCCCACTATAACAGAAGTTAAGTGTGCTATAAATGAGCTTGCATCTGGCAAGGCTCCAGGTAAGGATGGGATTCCAATAGAGGTAATCAGGAGTGGGCAAGACACACTCGCTCTACAGATCCACCAGCTAATAGAGCTATGCTGGCGAGAAGGACAAGTCCCACAGGATTTCAAAGATTCAAACATCATAACGCTGTACAAGAACAAGGGAGATCGGAGCGACTGTAACAACTATAGGGGTATCTCACTTCTGTGTAAGTATTTGCCAGAATTGTCCTGCACAGACTTCAAGTTCTGGGAGATCAAGTCTACCCCGAATCGCAGTGCGGCTTCCGTCAGAACCGGTCTACCATTGATATGATATTCTCATTGCGACAGATGCAAGAAAAATGCCGGGAACAAAATCAGCCACTGTTTATTGCCTTCATCGATCTCACAAAGGCATTCGATTTGGTCAGTCGTGAGGGTCTGTTCAAAGCACTAAAGAAGATTGGCTGCCCACCAACTCTTCTGTCCATTGTGGAATCGTTCCACACAGGCATGAAGGGTATAATCAAGTTTGATGGCTCAACTTCAGAAGAGTTTGAAATCAAGAGTGGAGTTAAGCAAGGTTGTGTACTATCCCCCACCCTCTTTGGGATATACTTTTCACTTCTACTGAAATATGTCTTTCGTGATCAGGATGACGGTATATACATTCACTCACGCTCAGATGGTGGCCTCTATAATGCTCAGAGATTGAAGGCCAAGACCAAAATTAGGAGGGTACTAATCAGAGAGTTGCTTTTTGCGGATGATGCTGCGATTACGACCCACTCTGAGGAAGAATTACAACATCTACTATCTGCATTCTCCAATGCTTGTTCTGAATTTGGTTTAACAATTAACAAAAAGAAGACACAGATTATGTCACAAGGTGCACATGGTGTACCATCAATCTTTATTGACGACGCCGAACTGGAGATAGTAGACCATTTTACATATCTAGGATCAGAGGTAAATAGCAAATTATCCCTCGATCAGGAAATCAACATCAGGATTGGCAAGGCAGCAACAACAATGAACATGTTAGCAAAAAGAGTCTGGGAGAACAGGAAGCTTACTGCCAAAACAAAAGTCCTCGTCTACCAAGCCTGTGTCCTTAGTACTCTTCTTTATGGCAGTGAAACCTGGACAACTTACTCACGCCAAGAGAAACGTTTAAACAGCTTTCATATGCGGTGTCTGCGAAGAATACTTGGTATTAAGTGGCAAGACAAAATCACAAATACTGAAGTATTGGAAAGATCAGGTTGTGTGATGGTGTATTCCATGCTCAGTCTTCGTAGACTTAGATGGATAGGACACGTTAGGAGGATGGATGATGGTAGAATACCAAAGGACATCTTTTTTGGTGAATTACAGACGGGTAGGAGATCTCAGGGTCGGCCTCTACTACGATACAAAGATGTGTGTAAGCGGGACATGATTGATACAGGCATTGATAATGCACATTGGGAGCACGTCGCCGCTGAACGTGTTGCATGGAGGGCAACTATCAGAAATGGAATAAAGACAAAAGAGAAAATGATTGCAGATAAAGCACACACAGAGCATGAGAGACGTAAGATGGTGCAAAATGGTGGAAATGACCATGTTTTCACATGCACCTACTGTGGGCAAACATTTGCAGCAAGAATTGGCCTTACCAGCCACACTCGCCACTGCCATGGATCGTAGTTATTAAGCCTTTTTGAAGCACAATGTACCAAACTATCGTCTGTCAAGACGGAAAGGTGCCAATGAAGGTCAAAAAACAACTTAAATCATCGAAAGCGGCGACATTCCATTGATGTTTTGCTGAACAACTAGTGATTTCTCGCTAACAAATGTATGTTAACAGTAATGGGAGACCCGCCAATTCAGATGACACACAAAGGTGTATCCGGATTCTATGGGAGTGGGTGCAATGAAAGAAGTAGCTTAAAATCGACAGGGTCGGCTGCATTGCACCGGGTTTTTATCCCATATGGCTCAGTTTCTTTCCGCAGCGCGGAAAGTGTCGCACAAAGCACGAACTCCGTAGTTCCATCGACGACCCTCGGGAGTCTCCGAAAAAAAGGCAATCGTGAAATGAAGGACGCGGCCCGAATCGAACATACAACCTTCGGAGCCCGAGCCAGACGGCTTGACCACTTCACCACGGAGAATCCCGAGAGGGGTGCAATGTGTAATATTAGTAAAGACAGAGAATTAACAGAGGCACAGGGTAAATAATTTGTAAATTAACAGGAAAGTAGAACGAATATATTTCTTACCTTATTTTTAATTTCCTTCTTGTTTCTTCAGCTGCTGGTTAATAAAGTGTACACAAGTATTCATGTTAGCTTTTTATATTGAGTTCGTGAAAGCTTCCAAATAGCTGTGCGTTAATGTGCGTATGGAGTGACCAGAAATGATACCGCAATTTAGTCATCATGTTTCCATTTTTAAGGATCTGTTCAGCTGTCTGTGTAGTTTGTTCACACGTACACATGGGTGACAGACCCGCTTTGAGTCTTCGTGAAAGACTGTCTACTCTGCTGTTTACCGTTCAGAGACGGAACATGATTACTTGTTTTGCACTATGAAAATAGTTGTTAGTGTCTCTGTAGTGGGCTTTCTTCTTAACGACCAAGATGTTGGTCCTCTATTCATTGAAGTTTATAGATTGATTCGTATGCACGTGTGTTGTCCCCTAATTTGACAACGTGTTTGCTCTCACGTTTCTTGTTATGCCACAATATGTCAGTTTCTACCGCAATATTACTCTTCTGTTGGTATTCAATGCATTTAGTGTGTGTGTGTGTTGTTTTTTTTTCTTTCAAAACAGTTGTTTGTCACCGCTGAGGGCTTGCGGAATTGAAAATTCATCACTGTGGAATACAAACTGTTGCCATTGACATTATGTTGATGCTGTAATGTTTAGGGTCTGCAATTCGTCTGAATAGTTGGAACAAAATATCCCAGTAAGTGTGTACGTAGATTAAGGTCTGCGATCTGCTCAGATCTGCTCAGACCTTAATCTGTGTCGGACGATTCCAGTAGGTTGATGATTGCTCTCAGTTGCATAAAATTCAATCCATGCTTTTTCTAATAGTCCTCTTCCTCTTTCAACACATGGTCATCACATTTTTTCCAGTAACTTTTATCAATATTTAATAGCGCGGACTGGTTGACAGACAGACAGACAGGTAGGTAGGTAGGTAGGTAGGTAGGCATGCAGAAAGGTAGGTAGGCAGAAAGGTAGGTAGGTGGGTGGGTGGATGGATGGCTGGCTGGGTGGGTGGGTGGGTAGGTAGGTAAATAGATAGGTAGATCGATAGATCGATCGATCGATCCCCGCCAGGAGCTGGGCGAAGCCTGGCCGAGTCAGCTAGTCTATTTATATAATCACGTTTCATAAAAGAACCCCAATTGGAGACACCTCTGAACAAACCCATTTAACTTCTCGCTGTTTGTGCCAAAACGAAAAATGAGAGACAATTTCAAAAAGAGCGGGTGTGTGTCTTGCTGAAGCTGTAATACTTTTAAAATGATGGTATTAATGCCGGAACCGTATATTATATACCGCATATAAACAAACATTGAAATCTGCTGTACAATCTCCAGAACAAAATTTTTTTGTTGGGTGGACATAATGATAAGGTTTTATGCTAAATCTCATCATTTTCCCTCAGTTGGTTACTGAGATATTAAATTTTATATTGACCCTCCCTCCCCCCCGACCCCCCCCCCCGCCCCCCCCCCAAAAAAAAACAAAAAAAAAAAACGAAAAAACAAACAAAACAAACAAACAAACAAACCAAAAAAAATCACACACACACACAAACATACAAACAAACACACTATAGGAGAATTTGACCACAATACTTAGTCTATGACCATTCACCTTGATATTCGGCACGGTGTGATTATTCCCTGGAGCTGGCTGGTACATAACTGCAGTCTTCTCCAAGTTGATATTGAGCCCAAAGTTGGCACAGGCATATGCGAAAGCTGAAACATTGTTTTGCATGTCTGCCTTTGACTTGGCATATAGAGAGCAATCATCAGTAAACAGCAGCTGACGGTGTCGCTGTTAGTTTTGGTTTTGGCTTTCAGCCTTCTGAGATTGAACAACTTTCCATCTTAAGGTAGTTGATGTATATTCCAATTTTGTTGTTCTCGAAAGCGTTCGGCAGCATAGCTGAAAACATGAGGCTGAACAGTGTTGGTACCAGGACACATCCTTGCTTCACATCCATTGGTGACAGGAAAGGGCTCAGACAATTCACCATTTTCCTGTACTCTTGCCTGCATACCATCATGAAATAGCCGCACTATTCGGACAAACTTTCGTGGACAGCCATATTTCACCATAATCTCCCACAGTCCTTCTCTGCTGACTGTATCAAAAACCTTGGTAAGGTCAATGAAAATGGAGAACATTTCAGAGTTATGTTCAGTGTCAACAGTTCCTCGTTCTGTTCTGAAGCCACATTGACTCTCAGGAAGAAGACCTTGATCGAGATGGGCCGTGAGGCCGTTGAGAAGAATTCTGGCGAGTATCTTCCCTGCTATTGAGAGCAAAGAGATGCCTCGGTGGTTGTCACAGGATTAGCGGTTTCCAGTCCAGTCTTTAAAACCAGGAAAGGAACCAGGAACCAGAAAAACCAGAAAACAAACCAGTCTTTATGCTTTTTTTTTTGAGGGGGTGGAGTGTGGATTTTTTTTTTGGGGGGGGGGGGAGGGGGGTTGGGGTTGGGGGTGGGGGTGGGTGGGGAGAGGGTTGCTGGGCCCAGGATTTCCACAGCGGTGCTGTAACTTATGTCCTTTAACGCCCTCCACTCTGTTTCCGCATTCTGTTTAGTTACACCATTGGGCTTGAGGCGGTCTTCCAGCATATTTCAAATGACAGCTGCATTTTTCTGCTGTTTAGGCGGGTGACATTTAATGTATTCTTACCCCTTGAGGACACCGTGGTGGTTTGATGTTCGTGTTTATTTTCGAGATAAAGAGACGATGGTCTGACAAACATTCGGCACCACACATGGATGTTGTCACCCGTATGTCTTGTCTGTCACTCCTCCTGACGAAGACACAGTCAGTGAGATGCCAGTGTTTCGAGCGAGGGTGCATTCATGATGTCCTATTTCTCGTGGGAAGACGGAAAATTGTTTTGGTGATCAGGTTATCGTGTTCGGCACAGATCTGAACGAGGAGGAGTCCATTGCTGTTACAATTTCCGACTCCGTACTTTCCAATGATGCCACCCCAAGACGCGGTGTCCTTGTCTACTCTGGCATTGAAGTCCCCAAGGAGTATAAGTTTGTCTCCTTTATGAACAGATGTTAATTCTTTGTGCAGGTCCTCATAGAACTTGTTTTTGACGTCATCTTCATTGGTCATGGTTGGTGCGTAGACACTCACTATGGTTGCATGCTTCTTTCCTTTCAGCAGGGGTAACTTAATGGTCATAAGCCTGACATTTATAGCCTTCCGAAATTCAGCTAGTTTGCCAACCAGAGCCGACTTAATTGCAAATCCCACACCGGATTGGCGTCTTTCCTCGCTTTTCCTTCCACTCCAGGAGAATGTGTAGCTGGCACCTACTTCACAAGTTTGGCCTTCTTCTGCAAGTCGTGTCTCGCTCAAGGCTTCAATGTCGATGTTGTCCCTGCCCAGCTGTCTCCCAATCAGTGCTGTTCGTCTCTCTGAGCCCGATGGGCCGTCTCTATCAAGTAGGGTGCGTACATTCCAAGTTCCGATTGTCAAGGGAATATGGTTATCTATTTTAGCTTTACCTGTTTTTACTTTGTTTGTATGTCGACCAGAGTATATGGTACCCACCAACCACGGCTAGCTGATTAGGTAATGATGGAGCAGACTGTCAGGGTCTTACTTTACTAACAGTGGCTCGTATTCTCTAACAGGAGTGAAAACAATCATACATACAAAGAATGATTGTACTCAGACACTCGGCAACATAACTGAAACACTTTAATTACATAACTCAACGGCATTCATATAATGCTGCGCTCACAATTAGCGACAATGCCATTTCAAATACATATATGCAATACACAAGTTCATAGATGCATAGAACAAAACACTCACTCAGTCCCTAAACAGACTCTACTCAGCATACAGGCTTTCTCACATAGAGCATAGAATAATACACGCAACACTTTCTCTCATGTCCGTCCTGTCTCGCAGTCCTGAAGCAGTCTGAGCTAACACCGATGTTTCTCGTTAGCCCTTCCTTTAGTCCCCGTGCGCTTCGTGCGTCACGCTGACCACTGGGCATAAACTGCGTAGCAGCTGCCAGTCGGGTTATCGTCGTGCTTGTCCGTCGCCTACAGGCGATGGCGATGGAGATTCTGACACTCTCTGCCGCCCCCTCTTATGAAAGGGATATCCTTTCATCATGGGTGTTTATACATGGTTTATGTTAATAATATATTTATAAGTCAGAATCGACTAACTGTTTATCCTGTTAGGTGACTCTCTGGTATGTTTATACATTGACATTTACTTGGTCATGATGCATGATACATATTTCTTTCAGTGCTGCCATGAGGCTACTCACTCCAAGTATTGTCCCCTAGTTGGATTAGTACCTTGGTTGAGAATTGACTTAAGACAGACCGGTAGTTAACAGCGATTAACGCTATCTTTCAAGCAACGCCCTTCCCCCCCCCCCAAAAAAAAAAAGAAACATGTTAGGCCCTAAATCATCTCCCTTATGAGATGATTTCAGAATTAGAAACCCACCGATATGGTCGGATAATCCAATACTGGTCCAACAACCTTAGTAACTATATTCCACGCATAGTTGACGTCACCCGGTGATCTGTAGTCATTCTGGCTACTATGAAAATAACAATATATGCATGCTTACATTTTTGACATGTCAGATTGTTTCCCTTTAGGTACAATCATCAAATGTTATGGGAGATAATTTTCAAATTCTTTCAACCAAAAAAATAAAAAAAATAAAGTACATTTGTTATTTCCATTCGAAGCGTCATAGTTTGATATTTCTTTTCAATAGTGGCGTACTTGGCACCATTGAGAAAAATTTAATCAATCAATGATTCTTAGATCACAAATATATAAATCCTTTCATTCCATTTATGATATGTAAATTTTAGTGTCACAAAATCATTCACTCGGCCATTCATTCGTGACTATTTGTGGTATAGTCTGTTATTTTTGTTAAATTTAGAAAATAATTAGAAAAGGAAGCGGAAGTACATAACTAATGTGTTCACAAGTTGCAGTAACACACACTGTTCGTGTTAGTACACGTTTGGATTAAACTGTTGTGGATGCTTTGGATTCCTCTACTGTCGTCTATTTCACACAGTCTGTTTCAAAGTTAAAATGTTCGAATAACTCACTGCGCTTATCTCACTAGTATACATAAGCGGTGATACTACTGGATGTTACCGAAAGCTGGAATACGGTAAGTCTATACACATATGTAGTACTGTTCTTTTAACACTGTTCGTGAGAATGATAATAACGGTTTAAAATCACTGTCTTTTCACATT
Source organism: Cepaea nemoralis (assembly GCA_014155875.1). Classification (NCBI taxonomy): domain Eukaryota; kingdom Metazoa; phylum Mollusca; class Gastropoda; order Stylommatophora; family Helicidae; genus Cepaea; species Cepaea nemoralis. Next base: position 47,620 of record JACEFZ010008407.1, read on the forward strand.
CTGGTAGTTCATTTATTCGTCGCAATCACTAGTTAAAAATGTATTTCAAATAACTCAGAGGACTTAGTCCTTATCACAGGAAGTAACTTTTCACAGCGTTATTGGTATAACTGAATATTATTTTCTGGAATGTAATACTTGTCTGAGCGCCGTAGGTAACAGCATTAGTCATTGCGCTCATTGCGTTAAACTGTCGTTGGACGTATCGAGAGGACATCTTGAGAGTAAGTCTGCAATCGTATTGTCCGTGCCGCTGATGTGTCGTATTTCGAAGCTGTAGTTCTGCAGTAGTAGCGCCCATCTGGCGATTCTGTGGTTTGTCGGTGTTCCTTTTGTTATGACAGTTAATGGGTTGTTATCTGTCTCAACGATGAAATGGTTACCTAGCACATACTTAGATAATTTGGAAATAGAATAAATTAATGCGAGACCTTCCAACTCTGCTGTAGACCATCTGCGTTCTCTTGGTGACAACTTGCGGCTTACATAATACACTGGATGTAAGATGTCATCATAGGCTTGTAACTAAAACTGCCGCTATACCTATCGTGCTCGCGCCAGTCCTCAATTCAATCAATAAACAGGCTCTACTCAGCATACAGGCTTTCTCACATAGAGCATAGAATAATACATGCAACACTTTCTCTCATGTCCGTCCTGTCTCGCAGTCCTGAAGCAGTCTGCGCTAACGCCGATGTTTCTCGTTAGCCCTTCCTTTAGTCCCTGTGCGCTTCGTGCGTCACGCTGACCACAGGGCATCAACTGCGTAGTAGCTGCCAGTCGGGTTATCTTCGTGCTTGTCCGTCGCCTACAGGCGATGGCGATGGAGATTCTGACACAGACAATGTTTAGGGTACCTTGTCTAGCCCCTTCCTCATGCTATGGTGGTGAGCAGTGTGTTCCTATAGAGGGCTGCTCAGTCGCTCAGGGGGCTGCCGAATCCTACTGCTGCTCCGGTCAGTAGAAGACGACCATATGACCTGAGCCGCCTTGTGCAGGTCTGCGACTATGGTTGCCAGTGTGCCCACGCCTATCGTTTGCCTGCTCGCCCATCGCCACAGGACTTGAAGGTGATTATGAAGTTGGATGAAGAATGACTTGCGCGAAGAAGTGGATTAAAGTGAGGAAGAGTTGCGCAATTCGTTGACCTCACTCTCTCGCCTGAGTCCAGTGGCAAGACAAGTACAAGACGACTGGAGACGACTACAGGTGCAGTGGATGACCAGTGCGCTTCACGTGCCTTGCCGTGCTCATTACGTTCCACAACGCTTTGCAGGTAAACGCCGTCTTGACTGTTGAATCAACAATGATTTCTTCCCCGCAGTCTGCCGAGTCCTGTCTTCACATGCTGGGTAGGCATACCCTAGTTCATCCCTTGGTGTGACACCAAATCGGCTACCCACGCCTGGTTTAGCCAGCCTGTCACAGCTGTTACACGGGTTTGGGGGGAGGGCGGGGTGGCCGCTGTCGCATGCTGATGGCTACTACGAGCCACAGGGCGTGAGCTGGATGTCAGGCTTGGACCAATTGGAGGTGGGGGGGGGGTGAGGTTGGGCCCTGAAGAGAGCGTGACAGCCATCCTTACTAAAGGTACTACCAATGCCTGACACCCCGTACCTCCCGATCCTTTCTAAAATGCACACTGGGATCTAATATGGGAAACAAAAGCGACCGGCGTGATATTGATACCCAATACGCCCAAAGACGTGGAGCATGCTCTGTTACATTACTTATTTACATACCGATTGTCTTCTTCTTCTTCTTCTTCTTCTTCTTCTTCTTCTTCTTCTTCTTCTTCTTCTTCTTCTTCTTCTTCTTCTTCTTCTTCTTCTTCTTCTTCTTCTTCTTCTTCTTCTTCTACTTCTTCTTCTTTCGTTCGCCTGAAATATGTTTAAACTGCAATGTTGTCTCTTGTATGTCTTCTTCATATTTGTTTCATTGTCTATTTTCGTGTGTCACCAAAATGGGAACATATTGTGATTGCAGATTTATTTCTTCTTTCTATTAATATGCAATGTACATGATGACAAATCATGCTTATCTGTATAGCAGGTCACTAGGGATTTCGTTTAATTACTACTAGCAAGATACAATAAAGACACGATTCGGATGTTTCATTTCTCATATCAAGATGCATTTAAGGCAAGATTTGACTACTTACGTAATTTTTCCTATCAAGATGAAATAAAGCCAAGACTCGACTATTTCATTTCTCTTATCAAGTTAAAATAAAGGCAAAACCAGACTGTTTAACTTCTCCTATCAAAATAAAATAAAGCAAGATTCAACTGTTTGATTTCTGCTATGAAGATTAAATAAAAGCGAGATTCGACTATTTGTTTCTCTTATCAAGATAAAAAATAAAGACAATACGACTCGGCTATTTAATTTCTTCTATCAAGATGAAATAAAGACAGAACTCGACTATTCAATGATTGGATTTCCACCAAATATTTTCAGAACTCAAGCAAAGTGTTACTGGACATTGTGTTGAATAATGTTTTGTGAGTGGGTTGTGAAATGAACAATTTTTTATCGAAACATTGTCAATACTGCAAGACTGAACATCTGCCACACGTCCAGAGAACACTGCATATATATATATATATATATATATATATATATATATATATATATATATATATATATATATATATATATATATCTATATATATATATATATATATATGTATATATATATATATATATATATATATATATATGTGTGTGTGTGTGTGTGTGTGTGTGCGTGTGTGTGTGTGTGTGTGTGTGTGTGTGGTGTGTGTGTGTGTGTGTGTTAAATTATGTACGTGTTTCCGAATTACTCATCGTTGGCTATCTATTTGCGGGTGTCTTCATTATAAATGTAATAATACAGCACACAGCTGTTATTTCAAGCCTGACTTCATTCAGTGATCGTGCTGTTTCTGTGTATTCTAGTTTGTCAATAGTGGTGCCCAGAGAAACTGTCTCTTCTTTAATAAACATCAGTACACATTATTCCCAGTCTGTCTGTGTATTCTAGTTTGTCTCTTCTTGTAATAAACATCCGTGCACATTATCCTCAGTCTCTCTGTATTCTACGAAGTCTGTCTCTTCTTGTAATAAACATCCTCAATTTATGTATTCTAATTTGTCTCTTCTTGTAATAAATATTCATACACACTGTCTCCAGTCTGTCAGTTAATATAGTTTGTCTCTTCTTGTAATAGACATCCGTACACATTATCTCCAGTCTGCGCAACTTATTGAACGCCTGTCTAGAACATTTACAGTCATATTCAAAGTCCCAGTTTTCGGATGCAGTCGCTGTTGTGTGAAATAAAACACTTATAGTGTGTGTTTTTTATTGTTGCCTCAATATAAAATTCAATATCTCAGTAACCAACTGAGGGAAAATGATGAGATTTAGTATCATTATGTCCACCCAACAAAAACATTTTTGTTCTGGAGATTTTACAGCAGATTTCAAAGTTAGTTTATATGCGGTATATTAATTACAACTTAGAGATTACGTCCATGATTTTAACAGTATTACAGCTTCACCAAGACACGTAACCGCATTTTAAAAAAAATTTCACGTGATTTCCGTTTTGAAACAAACAGCTCGAAGATTCAGAGGTGTCTCCAAATGGGGGTTCTTTCATGAAACGTGATTATATAAATAAACTAGCTGACAAGGCCCGGCTTCTGGCGGGGATCTATCTATCTATCTATCTATCTATCTATCTATCTATCTATCTATCTATCTATCTATCTATCTATCTATCTATCTATCTATCTATCTATCTATCTATCTATCTATCTATCTATCTATCTATCTATCTATCTATCTATCTATCTATCTATCTATCTATCTATAGTTAGTTAGTTAGTTAGTTAGTTAGTTAGTCGACAGATCATCCTCGTTGCACATCGAACCATTCAGTCCATAAGTGCTCGGATCCCCTCCTCAGCAAATCCCGCAGCGTGTAGCGGCTAACGACGCCAGTTCTGTGTTGGTTTATCAATCTTCTTTGGCTTCCTGCGTAGTGTTCTTGTTTGGCCACCCCTCTTTTAATTTGCTGCTCCCGCATTCTGGCCATTGTTGTAGATTCACAGTCATCACTTGGTTCTCGCAAAAGTCTCACTTCTCGTAGAGCATTCAGAATGTCAGCCTGGTCCATGGCGCGTCCGCCCTCCACAGTAGCCTCACCTGCGAGCTTGTCAGCCCGCTCATTTCCTTGTACTCCCGCATGACCTGGCACGAAGATGAAACTAATCTTTGCCAGCCGAGACCGCTTCAGAGGCAGCAACCATTCTCTTCGGATCGACCCCTCCTCTATCCTCTTGATCATGTTCATTGAGTCGCTAAGGAAACAAGCCCTAGTGAATGTCTGTGTCTCGAGCCATGTTATTGCTTTACTTACTGCCATGACTTCCATGGTCAGGCTACTTGTGGTTTCAGTGAAAGCACCAGAGTCCTCCTTCACAATTCTCCCTCCGGCCCGAGCTGTAAAGGCCCATGAGCTTCTCACATGTCGGACGACCGACCCATCTATGTAGATGACAGCATCACCGTCTAGCGAATTCTCGAAGCGTTGATTTTCGAGAATTCGCTATCTATCTATCTATCTACTTACCTACCCACCCATCCACACATCCATCCATCCATCCATCCATCCATCCATCTATCTATCAATCTATCTATCTATCTATCTATCTATCTATCTATCTATCTATCTATCTATCTATCTATCATCATCTATCTATCTATCTATCCATCTATCTATCCATCTATCTATCTATCTATCTATCTATCTATCTATCTATCTATCTATCTATCTATCTATCTATCTATCTATCTATCTATCTATATATCTATCTATCTATCTATCTACCTACTTACCTACCTACCTACCTTTCTGTCTGTCTGTCTGTCTGTCTGTCTGTCTGTCTGTCTGTCCGCGCTATTAAATATTGATAAAAGTTACTGGAAAAAACGTCACGACCATGTGTTGAAAGAGGAAGAGGACTATTGGAGAAAGGATGGATTGAATTTTATGCAACCGAGAGCAATCATCAACCTACTGGAATCGTCCGACACAGATCAGATCGCAGACCTTAATCTACGTACACACTTACTGGGATATTTTGCTCCAACTATTCAGACGAATTGCAGGCCCTAAACATTACAGCATCAGCATCAGCTGAAGAAACAAGAAGGAAATGAAAAATAAGGTAAGAAATATATTCCTTCTTCTTTCCTGTTAATTTACAAATTATTTACCCCGTGCCTCTAAAATCTCTGTCTTTACTAATATTACACATTGCACCCCTCTCGGGAATCTCCGTGGTGAAGTCGTCAAGCCGTCTGACTCGGGCTCCGAAGGTTGTATGTTCGATTCCGGGCCGCGTCCTTCATTTCACGATTGCATTTTTTCGGAGACTCCCGAGGGTCGTCGCTGGAACTACGGAGTTCGTGCTTTGTGCGACGCATTCCGCGCTGCGGAAAGAAACTGAGCCATATGGGATAAAAACCCGGTGCAATGCAGCCGACCCTGTCGATTTTAAGCTAGTTCTTTCATTGCACCCACTCCCATACGAATCCGGATAAGTCTTTGTGTGTCATCAGAATTGACAGGTCTTCCATTACCGTAAAAATAACTTTGTTAACGAGAAATCACTAGTTGTTCAGCAAAACATCAAAGGAATGTCGCCGCTTTCAATGATTTAAGTTGTTTTTGGACCTATCAAAGACATATTCCTTGGGTGGGGGTAAATATAAGACGGCTGGAAAAATTTCATAACGATGCAACAGACAGTTTTCAAAATAATTGATCGTGAATGAAGGCAAACAAATGTGGACATACTATAGCACAGTCGAAGCCTTATGAAGTTCAGTGACCAGCTCCATTTCTCGTTACAATTCCTCCTCAGAAAGACACACCGCTGTTATCCAAATTAGGATGCCCAGAGCAGTTGACGGTCTGAAACAAGCCCCTTCCCCCATCCCAACCCCCTTTCCGATCAAGTGAGAGTACACCAGAATCATATCTGATAGCTCATGGTTGATGCTACAATCTGCCCTCACATTTCATCCTTACGACATGTAGCGGGTGGTGATACCGAAAACTGAACCTTGTATTAGCGGCTGTGTTATATTTTCTAGTAACCATGTATTCATCTCTATACTGACGACGGAGAAACACGAAACCGGTAATTCGAAGCCAATTTGTATCTTTGAACCGCACATGCATGATATTTCGTGTCTTTCCGCCAAAATCATAATGTCGCAGACACTGTACACAGAATATACCCGGAATGACAAATTCAAACTTACTGGCATCGAATTGCCGCCATTCTAGGAAATTGTGGCATTTGCTCGGAAGGCCGGAAGATATGGCTTCTCAAGACTCAAGGAAATTTGCTCGGCTCTTGTGCTCGTCAGATGTCACTGTCATCACTGTGTTGTCTCTGGATGGTGCCTGGGTGTGAACATTGCACTGGTGGTCAGGGTTTCAACCGCAATTGGGCAAACGATTTGTTGCCACCCCGTACGACGTATGGACTTGATACTAAAGGCTTTTCTGTCAACATAAGGCAGTTCCACTTATTATTTCTGATTCAAATACTGTCCTAGTTTTGGGTTCTGTCTTTGTTGTAAACGATACCTGTCATGGCTCGGAAGAGTTGACATCGTCAGTGAACAGAATGGCTGGCTATCATTGAGCTAATGATTATCATTGAGTAGCTGATAGTATCATTAAATAGCTGATTATTATTGGTATAGAGTTGGCACTTGTCGTGAACAACACTTTGAGTGACTGGTTAGACTGTTACAATATTATCAGTCAGGACACAAATAACTGTGTTGGGACGATGATTGCCCACATTGTCCAGATGACTTGTTGTTGAACAGATTGAGTTATAATGACTGAGTTATAATGATCAGGCATAACACGACTATACATATAATTATTACAACCGAACAAATATGCTGTTTTAAACAGCATATTGTCACGCTACAGGTTTATACATCTCACATGATCACCACATCCTGCTATCACTCATAAAACAACTAAATAAGTATAAATAAAACATCTACAGTTGGCGGCTCTCTAATATGTAGCCATGACCACAACGAGTCTGACCCGCTCTGACTTCGACCATGGTCCCGACTCTCACTGAGTCCGTTCAGGAGAGACTTCTTCTTCTTCTTTCGTTCGCTTGAAATATGTCTATAACTGCAATGCTGTCTCTTGTATGAATTGAACTGTCTTTTTCAGTTCACACAGCGGTCCATAGAGTTTATCTTCCACTGTCGTCTCTCTAGGCCAGAAGGTTCGCCTGGATATGTTGTAGTTTGGGCAATCCTGGAGTATGTGCTCTGCTGTCTGCGACGCCAATCCACATGTGCACATGGCTGTTTCACCAATCTTGAATTTTGTATACATGTGGTTGCGTAATCTATTATGCCCTGTTCTGAGGCGCAGAATAATGACTTGTTCTGGTCTATCCATAACGTGGTAGTCATTTTGAGCATGTTTTGGTGGCTTTCTGACTGATTTGATCATTCTTTTCTTTTGGTGGTATGTAACGGGCGCATCAGGCTGTTCTTCTTTGGCTCCTTCCTTAGCCAATTGATCAGCTCTGTCGTTTCCGGGTACTCCACAGTGGGATGGTATCCACTGTATGGTGACCTTATGCTGACTGCTAAGTTCAGAAAGTAGTGTCCTTAGTACTGGCAATTTCCCAGACAGGAGCGCCTCGAGTACTGATTTTGCATCTGTCAATAGCACCACAGGTTGTGTACCATTGCTGGTATTTAGTAATTTCTCTGTTGCTATATTGATTGCCTCAATTTCAGCATCATAGTTATGGCAGTACTTTCCTGTCGGTTCTCTAGCTGTGTCCCTAGTACTATTTGGGTATTCTATGTACACTCCCGCTCCTCCATTTCGAACAACATTTTGTGGTGACCCATCTGTGTAGACTCTGATCCAGAGGTCCTGTGGATATTCTTCATCAAGGAAGCTGAGTGTGGCTGTTCTGCGCCGTACACTGTTCTGTTCTTCCTTGTCAAATATTCCTCTCACTTTTGTCTGAATTTGTAATGATAGTCTATGCTCATCTTTCCATGGAGTTCGCTCTGGAATAGTTGTTAGGGGGATACCAACTGTGGGCAGATCGGTGGTTTCTCTGCAGAGTCGTTTGGCCTGGTGGATAAAACTACTTCTTTTCAACCGCCCCATAGCTAGGTTTTCAAATCTGTTCTTCACAGGGTGGCCTGGCAAGCTGAGGAACTTTTCTGATTGTATTAGCGTTTTCGTATCTCTGCGCGCACTCAGTGCTTGTGTCCTCCCCATCTTCTCCATTTCCACTATAGGGGTTGATCTCATCCCTCCTGTGGTGACTCTAAGTGCTTGATTTTGCATTTTGTCCAGCTCTTGTAGTATGGTTTTTGATGCCGAACACCACGCAGTTGACCCGTATTCCAGATGTGGTCGTATGCTCTGTTTATAAACTTTGCTAAGTCTTTTCCCACTGGCTCCCCATGTGGTTCCACTTAGCTTTCTCAGGATGGCTATTTTCCTTCTGGCTTTTGCTACTGCTTTGTTGATGTGCTTTCTCCATGTCAGCCTGCCATCAAATGTTACTCCAAGGATGGTCACTGCCTTTTGTTTTGGAGAGAGGGTAAATAGGGTGGTGCTGCACTTGTCAGTGTTTATGCTGACACACCATCTATTTGCCCAAGCAACAAATGTGTCTACAGCTCTTTGTAGTAATCTGGTGGCCACTGATGCATGTTAATTTGTGCTCCATAGAACCAGGTCATCGGCGTACATTGCCGCTTTAATTCCATGCGGTAGATTAGCAACGAGATCATTGATGAAGATTAGAAAAAGTGTGGGGGACAAGACTCCGCCCTGGGGAACACCATGACGCAGTAGTATTTTCTTGCTCTTTAGTCCGTCTATCTGTACTCGGGCTCTTCTGTTGTGCAAGTATGCTTTCACCCATTTGTACATTCTTCCATTGACTTTGCAGTTTCTCAGTTTATTCATCAGACCTTCTTTCCAGACTTTGTCAAAGGCTTTCTTCAAATCTATACATGCCGCAAGCACCAGCTTCTTTTCTTGGAATGCATCCTCAATTTCTTGAGAGAGGTAGGTTGTCTAATCTTCCGTAGAGTAGCACTGCCTAAAGCCAGCCTGCTGTGGCACAAGGATGTTTTTACTTTCAATGTACCACTGCAGTCTGTGATTGATGATGCGCTCCAGTGTTTTGCAGAGACAGCCGGTGAGGCTAATTGGTCTGTAGCTAGAGGCAATGGAACTATCTTTCCCTGATTTTAGGAGTGGTATCATGATTGCTTCTCTCCAGGCTTGTGGAACACTGCCTAAGGTCCAACTATTATTGAAGATCTGCAACAGCTTTGCTTTGGCCTCTGTTCCTAGGTTCCTGATCATTTCATTGGAGATACCATCAGCTCCTGGTGACTTTCTCATTTTCAGTTTTGATATGGCTAACTCCAGTTCGCTGACTGTGATGGGTGCCTCCAGAACCTCATGTACTATTTCCTTCCGTCCTGTATGTTGCCGTTTCTCTCGAATCTCTTGTTGTTTCTCTGGACTAATTTTGATATTGTTATCTTGTGCGAATGAGTCCGCAAAATGGTCAGCTGCTTGCTTTCTGGTTAAGATGTTTCCATCTTTATGTAGTGCAAATTTTGAGTTTCTCCCTCTGCCCTCATCGTTAAGTTGTTTTATTAGCTTCCACAATTTCCTTGTGTCTCTTTCAAAGTTCAGAGACTCTGTTTTTTCCTGCCAGCTTTTCCGTCTAGTCTGCAGCTTGGCTCTTTGAAATTTTGCCTTTGCATGCTGGAATTTATTGTGGTGCTCTTGGCTGGGTGTGGCCTCTGCTTGCTTTCTACATACTTCCACATCATTATGCAACTGTTCCAGTTCACTACTCCAGTAGGGTTTTATTGTTTACGGGCTCCTCTTGGTACTGTTTCTCGCGCTGCCTGTAGTATGCATTTCCCAAACTCTTCAATTACTTTATTTATGTCTTTCTCAGTGTTCAGGTTTCTAACCAGCATGCTGGTGCGATTCTTGTACATTGCCCAGTCTGCTTTCTTGTAGTTCCACCTTGAGAGGGTGCTGCTTTCACTTACAAGCTCATTTTCTACAGTTAGAAAGACTGGCCGATGGTCGCTGCCACCAAGTTGTTTCCCAACAATTCGTGTAATGTTCCACTCCAGGTCTGGTGAATGAAAAGCCAGGTCAGGTGTAGTTGTATGAGTGCCATGATCTTGAGTAGAAAGTATGTGGGTTGGACGGCTTGTTAACCAAGATGAATCTATTCTCATCCTGCCAGTCTTCCAGTCTCTCTCCTCTCTGGTCCATGTGATCATAGCCCCAACTCTGCGAGTGGCTGTTGAAATCGCCACACACAATCATTTTTTCTGTTAATGGTAGTGTGTCCAGTGCCTGTGGGCGGTCACTTGGACAGTAGTAATTGATCAGATGTAGGTCTGTATAGCCTGTTTTAAGTTTAAGTGTCTGATACTCAGCCCCTTCCATATAGACTTCGATGTGGGAAGCAGTGATGTTATTTTTTGCAAGGGTAAATATCCCACCTTTTCGCCTGTCCTTTCGGTCAGATCGGTAACACTGGTAGCCTATGATTTTGAAGGCTATATTTTCGTTGAGGTGAGTTTTTTGCAAGCAACATATGCTTACTTTTTCTTGGTCCAGGATGTTTTCTAATTCTATTTTTGTTGTTGTTGTTGCTGACTCCCTCCGCATTCCAGTGCATTATTTTAAGTCTTTGTTTAGTATGGCCAGCCGTTCTATTCTCATGTCCCCTGGCTCCACAGGACATCTGAGAAGGACCTCCAGTAGTTGGGGTTGGACCCTTTCGAGACATAGGTCCCGGCACTGCACCTGCCTGGGGGTCCAAAGCAGGGCGAGCACCATAACTTTTAGCAGCAGTCGACATATTCCATTTTGCGTAATTGCGTGGAATCCTGATTTCTGTGGTGCGCCTCCTGGCTGGTTGCCTCCGTCTTCAGCACCTTTCCTTTGCTAAAGCAGATTGTGGTCTCACTCGAGTTTAGATGTGTACACACGCACACACATGTCTGCACATGCATGTATGTGTATACACATCTAGAGCATGCCGGGGGAGGGGGGGGGGGAATGCTCGTTAATGATGATAATAACAGTCAACAACAAAACAAAAATGTCTTCTCACCTGTTTGAAAATGCTCAAGCGCGTCGAACGGAAATAACAACTGACAGCAGCTCGTGAGAACTAGATGACGGCATTTATTAATGCACTGCGGAATTTCACTTGGCAAACTACTCTAGACAATATGTGAAGTGCCCTTTAAGGCAGGGTCGGCCTTCACCTAGTAAAATCTAAGAACTAGTTCCCTATTCCACACAATCCTAGATCTCCGACTCCCAGCTATTTTCCTTCCACTGTTCCATTGTTCGTTCCTGCTAAAACATTGTCTAGGTCCTTTCACGGAATGAATATGAATCTTCGTTGTTGACACATCATTCCTCGCCTCAGAAAACACTGCATCGTCCAGATCTTTCCCGCTTGCTTCTCTGCACGGAACTCCTTGAAAACCTAACTGCCTCCTTTCGCAGTTGCACAGCGAATCCCCCGTTGCTGTCCTCTAACACTATTCTGTTCCCCTTGGTGTCTCTCTCTTATTGCTGTCCACTCTAGTGTCTGTATGGGAAAATCCTGTTCACCCTTTTGTATGTTTGGTGGTGCGTGCCGTGTCTTATGGCAGAGCACACTGGTTATTTTCCGACGCCAGATACTCGCCGTCGCCCCTTCTCCTGTTAGTAGAAACAGTTCCGCCACGTGAAGGCCAGGAGTTGGACTTTTGCTGCATAGGTTATGTATTCACTAGCCATTGGGGTATTTAAGCAATGTTGGGCGCTTACCCCAACACTGCGCCCCGGCTACATACAGCAACATTTGGAACCTCAGGAGAGACTTTTCTCTCCTGGTCCCGGTCGAAAGCATGCTTCTCCCACAAGACAATCTGCCCGTTCAACTACGACAGAGTGCGAACTTTCGTCACACTTATCAGTCCATGATACTCTCTTTTGTCCTAATTGCACATACTGTCCTAGTCTATATACAGTTCTAAACTACATACTATACCGGTTTCATATATGGTTCTAATTCTACATACTGTTCTAGTTTTATATACTGTTCTAGTTCTGTATACTCTTCTAATACTATATACTGTTCTAGTTCTTTATACTATTCTAGTTCTATATACTGTTCTTGTTCTATATACTATTCTAGTTCTATATACTGTTCTAGTTATGTATACTGTTCTAGTTCTGTTCTGTCCTTTTTCTATATTCTGTTTTTATTATATATACTGTTCTAGTTCTACATAGTATCCTAGTTCTACATACTCTTCTTGTTCTATGTACTGTTCTAGTTTATATACTGTTCTAGTTCTTTATACTATTCTAGTTCTATATACTGTTCTTGTTCTATATACTATTCTAGTTCTATATACTGTTCTAGTTATGTATACTGTTCTAGTTCTTTTCTGTCCTTTTTCTATATTCTGTTCTTATTATATATACTGTTCTAGTTCTACATAATATCCTAGTTCTACATACTCTTCTTGTTCTATGTACGAGACACAGACATTCACTATGGCTTGTTTCCTTAGCGACTCAATGAACATGATCAAGAGGATAGAGGAGGGGTCGATCCGAAGAGAATGGTTGCTGCCTCTGAAGCGGTCTCGGCTGGCAAAGATTAGTTTCATCTTCGTGCCAGGGCATGCGGGAGTACAAGGAAATGAGCGGGCTGACAAGCTCGCAGGTGAGGCTACTAGTGGAGGGCGGACGCGCCATGGACCAGGCTGACATTCTGAATGCTCTACGAGAAGTGAGACTTTGCGAGAACCAAGTGATGACTGTGAATCTACAACAATGGCCAGACTGCGAGAACAGCAAATTAAAAGAGGGGTGGCCAAACAAGAACACTACGCAGGAAGCCAAAGAAGATTGATAAACCAACACAGAACTGGCGTCGTTAGCCGCTACACGCTGCGGGATTTGCTGAGGAGGGGATCCGAGCACTTATGGACTGAATGGTTCGATGTGCAACGAGGATGATCTGTCGACTAACTAACTAACTGTTCTAGTTCTATCTACTGTTCTAGTTCTGCATTGTGTTCTTGTTCTACATAATCTTCTAATTCTATACACTATTCTAGTTCTATATACTGTTCTAGTTCTATACACTTTTCTGGTTCTACATACTGTCTGTCATGAGGTTTTCTTTTCTTCCCATATTCTATCATGAGACGAGCAACTCAGAAAAGTTGTAGGGTTGGTGTCACCGACACAGAAAGATCACAATGTCTAACAAACGAGGGAAGAGAAAAATAAATAATTCTCACAATGTTTCCAGTTAAAGAGAGATTTATGCTGAAAACTAAGTGAGTACAGCCGTCAGGTGACTGTCTATGGCAAAGAGAAGAGACTTCCTGGACTAGTGGTTCTCAGCCTTTTTTTTGGCCCATGCACCCCCTTTCGTATTTCTTGCCTAAAAACTCTCCCCCACCCGCCCCTACTCAGTATACGTAGAAATGGAAGCTAAATTTAATAACACATATCAGAACAAGTCTAGACATCTACATAAAACGAGATTCCAAAATTGGTCTCTTGAATAATTTCAAGGGACGTCTCCTATTCAGAAAGATAAGTCACGTGACAATCATGTTTTTTTTCTTCATGTTAATGTTCTTTAATGATGAAATAACATGAATGGTCTTTGAGAAATATAACAACACAATGAATTCATGAAACAGTCACCACTATCAATATATTAAATGAAAATGACCACAAGCAACCAAATAAAAGTTTCAGTCTGTTAGCAAATCAGTACACCATTGGGATATCGCCAATTTTAGATTTGCACTCTTCAAAATCACTCTCATAGGCACTATGTTTTTTAATCAAAACCATACAGGCCTGTCTCTTTGAGCCGTATGCCTCGCCAAGATCACTCTTGGAGGGTGTGTAGCAGTAAGGAATATCACCCTCCTCACAAACAACAGGTATGTGTGTTATGATGTCAATTGGGCTCACATCACCAGCCAACACGAGGATGCCCTTTTCTCCTTTCCTCAGGCATTTCTGGACTTCTTTAATGCCTTTCTTCAGAGAATTGTTTGCCTTTGCTTTGTTGATAATTTTATAAAGTTTCTTGGTGAGTTTTTACTCGCTAGAGGACAGGCAATTTGACTTAAGTATTTCACTTTATCCTCCCAGCTCAATTTAGATTTGCCTCCAGTAGTTTCAGTGTCTACATCATCAGCATCAACGGCCTCTTGAACATCTGACTTCCTGCTTTTGCCCATTTTGAACTGTTGTTAGATTGTGTTATCTTGAAATCTGTGAGATGTTACTGCCGCAACTACTTATTGCCTGTACAGCTACCGTCTCCCAGACAAATCACAACGTGGATACTCGCACGCCGGCTCTGTTGTTTTGCACGCAACAAGACGGCCAGATATTTCATACACAGCACAGCTGAACACACCACTCACATATCTTATTTAATTTTTTTTTCCAACGTTTATTTCATACAAAGCAATGTATATTTACAAGGTGTAATGTGTGTTTCTTTGTTTGTGTATATTACAGAGCGTTGCCGTTTGTTAGTGTTATGTGTCACATGTGTTAATCAAAACAAATACATGCATGTACAGTTATGATAATATGACATTTATTGCATAGTGCATGCAGACATGCATTCCTCATTTCATTTCCATCTCCACAAGTGGAATGCATGTTACAAGTGTCCATCTCTCTCTCTCTCTCTCTCTCTCTCTCTCTCTCTCTCTCTCTCTCTCTCTCTCTCTCTCTCTCTCTCTTCTCTCTCTCTCTCACACACACCCACACATTCTGTCTTGATCTATCTCTTGCTTTCTGTAGATGATAGTGCATGGATTTCCGTGATCTAGGGCAATAAACTTTACATTCTCATTCTATTTAAATTGTGTGTGTGTGTGTGTGTGTGTGTGTGTGTGTGTGTGTGTTGAGGGGGGGGGGGTTCCATGTGCATATATTAATATAAATACCTGTATATCAAACAAAGCAATAATTATATTTACATAGATACCTACACGAATTACCCATACTTGGCTACCCATATACAAATACGATACATGTTGGCCTTGGTATTCTACAACTATGTATCCGTGCTGGGAAATCGTGTTGAAAATAGGCAAAGGGCAAACCGCTGAACGCAAAAATGCCTAGTGACCAGCAGCCGCTAGACACACAAGGCCGGTGGCCGGGTCTTACAAAGGACACGCAGCCAGTTTTCTACAAAGCCTTTGTTTCCCTAGGCCAGAGGAGCTGCGGCGTGTACTATCTGTGCTCTCCGATGCTTCTTTCCACCTAGTGAGAAGTGTTCCAAAGTATTTACAAAATAAACCGCACACAGGGCTCGCGTCGCGAGGCGCACACACGTTCTAAAATTTCCACAACAGTGACTGGTCTGGGACGCTCCCGTTCAAACTGCACTGTTGTTAGTCAAAACGACCGGGTGTCGGTATTATATGATAGCCCTCTGAGATAAACATGTATATACACATTCTATATTCCATATTCTATCATACAAGCATGCACTTATATGTGTGCATGTACACATATATGCGTGCTTGTCCACATTCATACATATTATGGGTATTCAATTGAGTAAACAAATAAATTGGTTTTATTTCGTTATGTCTGTGTGTTTGTGAATATTTGTGTTATTTTGTTTTGGAACATATGCAGTATTAAACGTGAATTGTACGTTTTGTATTTGTACAATGCGGCATTTCTATAGGACCATACTAGGTACCTGTATTCTGCTAGAGAAATCAGCAATTTCGTGTGGGTGTCTTTGGTAGATTTGGGTAAAGTGTTTAAAAAATTGCTTTGTACATATGTTTTCTTTTTAGTAAATGTTTCAATGAGTTGTCTTAGTGTGTCTAGTGCGGTTTTGACTGTTGGACAAATGTAATAAATGTAATATTCGGTTTCCTGTATGTTCCGTCTGCAGAGTTGACATTGTGTTATTTGTTTTGACCTGCGTGCTTGTTTTTCCGTAGTAGGTGACATGTTAAAGATTAAACGGTACGTAATTTCTCTGGCTTTGGGTTTGATGTTTGGATTGTGGAGATTAGTGAAAGTACATGTGTAGTCTTGTATGTAGTATTTTTGTCCCCTTTTTATTCTGAGTCGTAGTGGGGGTGCTTGTTGATTGACTAGATATTTGTAAATCTGGTTTGTTGTCTGGTGTAGTAAATGCTCGCGTCTTTGAAGTGCGTGTATCTTATTTAATTGCATGTTATCAACAGTGCCGTCTTGTTAAATCAGAATGTTTGTTTATATGCATCATGACCCTCATAGTATTATCATTCTGCCAGTGATATATGACTATATATAGGGTATCCGTACTTCAACTTTAGGAAATAGGCCAGATTATGCTTATTAAATACTACTGAGGCATACATTAACATTAATAAATTAATCATAATAACATACAAATCTTGTATCAACCTACATTACTAATCTGAAAATAAAAATATTCATTTGAAATAATATAATTGATAATTTGTTATGATAATCTATGAAATATACAATCAATAATATAACGCGAGTTATGTTCCTTGCAAACAGAAATTAATAGTCTTCCCTTTCTACTACCTGCGCTGAAAACCGCGGCCTAGATAACTAAACTGCCCGAGCTCTCGCTCGTTCGCTCGCTGTATATACTGACCGCACGCCGCGATACGGCCGGTCAGCTGCCCAAGTAACTCCACCAATCCCTGCACGCATGTGTCTGCAATAACCTGCGTTGGCTAGCTCGCCACGGAATCTGACAGTAATTAAATTAGCGCGCACCGATGGTGAAAGCCAGGTAACTGGCCACCGCGGTACACGTGTTTAAAATTATGTGTTTCGATCCAGTATTTCAGTCAGAAACCGTGTATTGTATGAAACATTTAATAATGGTAAGCTAACAGACGATGCAAAAGCGAGTGACTGCAATAATGGTATGCTATACGCGTGTGTTTCCGACCGACATAGAAACCAGCGCATTCACTAATATAGTCAACTGGCTTGTAATGTAGTTGTCATGTTCCCTGCCGATCGGCTCTCCACAGAACCTGTCTTTCTGAATCAAGGCTGCGCCTCTATCCATCACAAGCTCTCTCTCTCTCTCTTTCTCTTTCTCACTTTCTCTCTCTCTCTCTCGCTGTCTCTCTTGATCTCTTTCTCTCTCTCTCTCTCTCTTTCTCACTTTCTCTCTCTCGCTGTTTCTCTTGATCTCTTTCTCTCTCGTTCTCTCTCTCATCCTTTCTCTTTCTCTCATCCTTTCTCTTTCTCTTTCTCTCTTGCTCTCTCTCTTTCTCCCTCTCTCTCTTTCTCTAACTCGCTCTCTCTTTCTCTCTCGCCCTCTCTTTCTCACTCTCTTTCTCTCTCTTTCTCGCTGTCTCTTTCCCTCTCGCCCACTTTCTCTTTTTCTCTGTATCTCTCTCTCTCTTTCTCTCTTTCTCTCTCTCTATTGCTCTCTCTCTATTTCTCTCTTACTCTCTTTCTCTCTCGCTCTCTATTTCTCTCTGTCTCTCATTATCTCTCTTGCTCTCTCTCTCTTTCTCTCTCTCGCTCTCTCATTCGTGCTCTTTCTCTCTCGCTCTCTCTTTCTCTCTCTCTCTTTTTCTCACTCTTTCCCTCTCTTTATCTCTCTCTTTATCTCTCTCTCTCGCTCACTCTCTCTTTCTTTCTGTCCCTGTCTCTCTCGCTCGCTTTCTCTCTTTCTCTCTCTTTCTCTCTCTCTCTCTGCCTCTTTCTCTCTCCCTCTCTCGCTTTCTATCTTTCTCTCTGTTTACGTGTGTTGCCATGGGCAATGGTCACATCCGATAACATATGGCGCTGCTTCCAGTCGCATGTTGAATGACTACAACCAGACAACGTGCTCATTGGCTACGAGGGTCAAAGATGGCGTCGCATCCGATCACACGTGGTAATGGCAAAACCAGACCACGTGCTCACTGGCTAAAACCGATCAAAGATGGCGCTGCATATGATCACACGTGGGTAATGGTGGCATCCGATGGCGCTGCTTCCAGTCGCATGTATTATCACAACAACCAGATCACGTGCTCACTGGTTACTAGTGGTCAAAGATGGTGTCGCATCCGATAACACGTGGTAATGGCAAAATCACACCAGGAGCTCACTAACTAAAGCTAATCAAAGATGGCGCTGCTTCCGGTCGCATGTGTAATGACTTCCACCAGACCACGTGCTCACTGGCTACGAGTGGTCATAGATGGTGTCGCATCCAGTCACATGTGGTAACGGATACAACCGGACCAAGTGCTCACTGGCTAAACCCTATCAAAATGGCGCTGCATCCGATCACACGTGGGTAATGGCTACGACCGGGCCTCGTGGAGCGCTGCTACCAGTCATGTTGTGAGGGGACATCTGAGTAACGTGGTTAAGAGGGATACTTAGAAAAAGATTATCCTGTCGGTTGTCGAGCCAGGGGACCTAACTCATGATGATCACTATATATGGAAGTGATTCCACTAAATTGTCAACATTGCATCTGAAGGGTAAAATGGTCGACCTTCTCTCTCTCTTTTCTATATACGTGTAGTCCTAGTGTCATTGAGTAACACCAAAAGACACCCTGGCATCAATACAACATAAACCGATCTCAAAATCACCATACGCGCATGCAAACAAGTCATCACAGTGTCCGACTAAGCCTTTCTCATACTCATAGTGCAGAGATGTTATCACCGATGATAGTCGGGAAGTCGTATCTGTACGTAACAGCTATCGGGTCAGTACAACGACGAGTGGCTAGTGTATGTTAACAGATGTATAATATTATACACGAACACAACAACCTGTCCCGACTCAACCTTAGGCAATGCATGTAACATGACATGTCACGTGTCCGCCGTCATAACCAGCGACGTTATCACGTAGCAAAGTAGACATGTACACTTTCATTACCTCTCTATGTGTCCATACGGCTCTTTACATCTTTCTCCAGAAACCCATTCCCAAGACCAATATATGTTTTGTCAGTGTGCCTGCTCAGTACCACACTTCACAGCCAGACAAAAGTATAGCTTCTATGTACCACTTCAACAGTCAAATAAGAAAATATGTTAGACAAAGTAGTAAAAATATTGGTCAAATACAGAACGTCAAATACATAAATATCTCGACCAAACTTTAAAAAAGTAGGAAACTTTGGTAACCAAATGAGGAAAATGTTGATCAAAATAGGAAATAGCCCATCCAAATTTATACAAAAGTAGAAACATTTATTAACCAAATAGGAACAAATCTTGGCCAAGTAAGAATATTTGATAGCCAAATGGGAAAAATATTGACCAAGTAACAAAATACATCGGCCACATTTATGAAAAGTCGGAAACTTTGTTAACCAAAGGTGAAAAGATATTAATCAAAGAGAGACATATTTCAACTAAACTTATAAAAAGTAGAAATATTTGTCACCCAAATGTAAAAAAGGTAGGCCAAACACATACACTATCTCAACCAAACTTATAAAAAGAAGGAACAAGATTGATCAAGTCACGACATATCTCGGCAAAACTTATGAAAAGTACGAACAATTGTTAACCAAATGACCAAAAATCTTGGCCAAGTAAGAACATGTGTTGGCCAAATGTGAAAAAATATTGTCATAGTAACGAAATACAACGTCCAACTTATGAAAAGTAGGAAACTTTGTTAACCAAATGTGAATAGTTTGGCCAAATTTCAACCAAACTTATAAAAAGTAGGAAACTTTGTTAACCAAATGTGAAAAGTTTGGCAAAATTTCAACCAAACTTATAAAAAGCTCAGCCAAAATTATGAAAAGTAGGAAAATTTGTTAACCAAATATGAACAGTTTGGTCAGACTTCAACCGAACTTATAAAAAATAGGAAACTTTCTTAACCAAATGTGAAATGTCTGGCCAAATTTCAACCAAACATATCAAAAATAGGACACTTTGTTAACCAAAGTGAAAAACCTTAGCTAAATTACAACCAAACTTATAAAAGGTTCAGCGAAACATATGAAAAGTAGGAAAATTTGTAAACCAAATATGAAAAGTTTGGCCAAATTTCAACCAAACTTATAAAAAGTCGGAAACTTTGTTAACCAAATGTGAAAATTTTTAGCTAAATTTCAACCAAACTTATAAAAAGCTCAGCCAAACTTATGAAAAGTAGGAAACTTTGTTAACCAAATTTGAAAAGTTTGGCCAAATTTCAACCAAACTTATAAAAAAGTAGGAAAAGACGTGGTGTTAAGAAAAGGTCGACTTCATAACATACACTGCTGATTGGTTGGAGACTTGACCCTATTGCGGATGTGAAATGACAACGTGAGATATTTTTCCCCATTTGGGTAAGAAATTTTCCTACTTTTAAAAAGTTTGTTTGGGATATTTGAAAGTTTGGTCGAGATATTTCTGTATTTGGCCAACGTTTATCCCCCTTTGGTCAACAGATGTTCCTACTTTTTAAACTTTTGGCTGCGATATATTTAAGCTTGGTAGAACTGTGGTCAAAAGTTTTCACATATAGTTAACAAAGTTTTCTACTTTTTATAAGTTTGAGTGATTTTTGGCCAAACTTTTCACATTTGGTTAACAAAGCTTCCTACTTTTCATAATATTGCCTGAGCTTTTTATAAGTTTGGCTGAAATTTAGCAAAGATTTTTTCAATTTGGTTAACAAAGTTTCCTACTTTTTATAAATGTGTTTGAAATTTTGCCAAACTTTTCACATTTGGTTAACAAAATTTCCTACTGTTTATATGTTTGAATGAAATTTGGGCAAACTGTTCACATTTGGTTATCGTTACTTGGACAATATTTTCCCCATTTGGCTAACACATTTTCTTACTTGGCGAAGATTTTGGTCATTTGCGTAACAAGTGTTCCTACTGTTCATAAGTTTAGTTTAGATATTTCTCTGTTTGGCCGACCATTTTCGCATTTGGGTGACAAATGTTCCTACTTTCTATAAGTTTAGTTGAAATATGTCTCTCTTTGGTTGATATTTTTTCACCTTTGGTTAACACAGATTCTACTTTTCATAAATTTGGCCGATGTATTTCGTTACTTGGTCAATATATTTCCCATTTGGCTTCCAAATTTTTTTACTTGGCCAAGATTTGTTTCCATTTGGTTAACAAATGTTTCTAATTTTTTAAATAAGTTTGAATAGCTATTTCATATTTTGATAAACAAATTCCCCCATTTGGCTACAAAGTTTCCTACTTTTCTTAAATTTGGCCGAGATATTTATGTATTTGGCCTAACCTTTTCACATTTGGCTAACAATTTTTCTACTTCTTATAAGTTTGAATGAGATATTTTTCTCTTTGGACGATATTTTTTACATTTGGTTAACAAAGTTTCCTACTTTTTGTAAGTTTGGTTGAAATTTGTCCAACATTTTTCCTCTTTGACTAACACATTTTCCTACTTTTCATAAGTTTGGATGAGCTATTTCTGTATTTGACCGACATTTCCACATTTGGTTAACACATTTTCCTACTTTTTATAAGTTCGTTTGAAATATTTCTTTACTTGACACAACATTTTAAAACCCTTGGTTAATAAATTTTCCTACTTTTCTTAAGTTTGGCGGAGATATTTCTTTACTTGGTCAATCTTTTTCCAATTTGGCTAACAAATTTTCCTACTTTTCATAAGTTTGGACAAGATACTTCGTTACGAGGTCAATATTTTTCCTATTTAACTAACAAATTTTCCTAATTGGTTGATATTTTCCCCAATAGGTTAACAAATGTTCCTACTTTTTATAAGTTTGGACGAGCTATTTCTGTATTTGACCAATATTTTTAATACTTTGTCTAACATATTTTCTTATTTGACTGTTGAAGTTGTACATAGAAGCTATACTTTTGTCTGGCTGTGAAGTGTGGTACTGAGCAGGCACACTGACAAAACATACATTGGTCTTTGGAATAGATTTCTGAAGAAAGATTAAAGACACGTGTGGACACATAGAGAGGTAATGAAAGTGTAGATGTCTACTTTGCTACATGATAACGTCGCAGGTTATGACAGTGGACACGTGAAATGTCATATTATATGCATTGCCTAAGGTTGAGTCGGGACAGATTGTTGTGTTCGTGTATAATATTATACATCTGTTAACATACACTAGCCACTCGTCGTTGTATGACCCGACAGCTGCTACGTACAGATACGACTTCATCGACTATCATCGGTGATAACATCTCTGCACTATTAGTATGAGAAAGACTTAGTCGGACACTGTGAGGACTTGTTTACACGCGTGTATGATGATTTTGAGTTCGGTTTATGTTGTATTGATGCCAGGGTGTCTTTTGGTGTTACTCAATGACACTAGGACTACACGTATATAGAAAAGAGAGAGAGAAGGGCGACCATTTTACCCTTCAGATGCAATGTTGACAATTTAGTGGAATCACTCCCATATATAGTGATCATCATGACTTAGGTCCCCTGGCTCGACAACCGACATGATAATTTTTTTTCTGTAGTATCCCTTTAAACCATGTGTCTCGGAATTACCCTTACACATATGACCGGTAGCAGAGCCCCACGTGGCCCGGTCGTAGCCATTACCCACGTGTGAATGGATGCAGCGCCATCTTTGATAGGGTTTAGTCAGTGAGCACTTGGTCCGGTTGTATCCATTACCACATGTGACCGGAAGCGACACCATCTTTGACCACTCGTAGCCAGTGAGCACGTGGTCTGGTGGAAGTCATTACACATGCGACCAGAAGCGGTGCCTCTTTGATTGGCTTTAGCCAGTGAGTATATGGTTTGATTTTGTCATTATCATGTGTGATCGGATGCGACGCCACTCGTTGAGAGTGAGCACGTGGTCTGGTTGTAGGAATTATACATGCGACTGTTAGCAGCGCCATATGTGATCGGATGTGACCATTACCCACGTGTGATCGAATGCAGCGCAATCTTTGATCGGTTTTAGCCAGTGAACACGTGGTCTGGTTTTGCCATTACTACGTGTGATCGGATGCGACGCCATCTTTGACCACTCGTACCCAGTGAGCACGTGGTCTGGTTGTAGTCATAATACATGCGACTGGAAGCTGCGCCATATGTGATCGGATGTGGCCATTACCCATGGCAACACATACGCAAACAGAGAGAAAGAGAGAAAGCCAGAGAGCGAGAGAGAAAGAGACAGAGAGAAAGAGAGAGAAAGAGAGGGAGAGAGAGAAAGAGAGAGAGCGAGAGAGAAAGATAGCGAAAGAGAGAGAGAGGGAGAGAGAGAGCGAGAGAGAATGAGAGAAAGAGAGAGAAAGAGAGAGATCGAGAGAGAGAAAGAGAGAGACAAAGAGAGAAAGAGAGAGAGAGAAAGAGAGAAAGCGAGAGGGAGAGAGAGACGGAGAGACATAGTAAAAGAGAGAGGAGAGAAAGAGAGAGAAAGAGAGAAAGCGAGCTAGAGAGAAAGACATAGATTAAGAGAGAGAAAATGAGAGAGAAAGAGAGAAAGAGAGAAAAAGAGAGCGAGCAAGAGAAAGAAAGAGAGAGAGAGAGCGAGAGAGAGAGAGAAAGAGAGAGATAGAGAGAAAGAGAGATAGAGAAAGAGAGAAAGAGAGTACAAGAGAGAGAGAGAGAGTAAGAGAGAGAGAATGAGAGAAAGAGAGAGCGACACAGAGAAAGAGAGAGAAAGAAAGATAAAAAAGAGATAGTGAGAGAGAAAGAGAGAGAAAGAGAGAGAAGAGAGAGAGAGAGAAAGCGAGAAAGAGAAAGACAGAGAGAGACAGAGAGAGAAAGAGAGAGAAAGAGAGAGAAAGAGAGTACGAGTGAGAGAGAAAAGGAGAAATAGAAAGAGAGAAAGAGAGAGACAGACAGAGAGAGAGAGAGAGAGAGAGAGAGAGAGAGAGAGAGAGAGAGAGAGCTTTTGATGGATAGAGACGGCAGCCTTGATTCAGAAAGAACAGGTGCTTTGGAGAGTCGGTCGGCACTGCACATGAAAACTACATCACAAGTCTGTTGACTATATTAATGAATGCGCTGGTTTCTATATGTCTGTCGGAAACACACGCGGATAGCATACCATAATTGCAGTCACTCGCTTTTGCATCGTCTGCTAGCTTACCATTATTAAAAGTTTCATACAATACACGGTTTCAGACTACTGGACCGAAACACATAATTTTAAACACGTGTACCACGGTGGCCAGTTACCCCGCTTTCACCATCGGTGCACATTAAGTTAATTACTGTCAGATTCCGTGGCGATCTAGCCAGCGCTGGCAACATGCGGGCAGGGACTGGTGGGGTTATTTGGACAGCTGATCGGCCGTATCGCGGAATATATAGCGAGTGAGCGAGAGCTCGGGCATTTTAATTATCTAGGCCGTGGTTTTCAGCCCAGATAGTAGAAAGGGAAGACTTAATTTCTGTTTGCAAGGAACATAACTTGCGTTATATTATTGATAGTATATTTCAAAGATTATCATAAAAAGCTATTAATTATATTATTTCAAATGAATATTTTTATTTTCAGATTAGTAATCAAGGTTATACCTACTAGAAATATACAAGATTTGTATGCTATTATGATTAATTTATTAATGTTAATGTATGCCTCAGTAGTATTTAATAAGCATAATCTGGCCTATTTCCTAAAGTTGAAGCATGGATACCCTATATAGTCATATATCAATTGCGGAATGATAATACTATGAGGGTCATGATTGTCAAGTCACGTGACTTAACTTTCTGAATAGGAGACGTCCCTTGAAATTATTCAAGAGTCCAATTTTGCATACTCGAGGTTACTCGAGTGAAGGCCCAAGTCAGTTTCCACTGCCTTCATTGTGTCACTCCTCGATCTGTCATACTGACTTCGGTCTCCGCATGAATGGGATTCGATATTCGCCCGCCCGGTCCCCTCTCGCCGCCGCCCGCGCCCCCCAGGAGATACCCACACACACACATGCACACACCATAGACCGGAAGTAGTCAACCAGAAGTGACACCGGAAGTACCAAAAACATCAGCCAAACTTCCCCCAAAAAATCACAGTAGGTGAAGTTTGGTGATGTCACCACGTAGGTGCTATACTCTTCATATAGTAAAATATGACGTCACAGCGAGGGTGCTGCACCTAATTTTCGCATTAGTTAACACCTCCCCCCCCCCCCCCCCCCGAAGTACAACTTACTTACGTTATAAAACGAATTTCAGAAGGGCGAGAAGTACAGAATGGTAAAGTATGGAGGGAAAAAAATATATCAAGTAATCTGTTCTTGTATAAACGCGATCATGAAAGAATCTTAATTCCCCCCCCCCCCCCCCCCACTGGAAACCCTAAAATTATTTGGGGGGGGGGGGGAATTCCTCACCGGTTGAGAACCACTGTCCTAGACACACAGTATAACAAGGACATAACTGCCTGTGAAATCCTGCTGAGAAGCCATTGCTTTCAAAGTGTTTGGTTAAAGATAGAGTATACGATGGCAGCCCGACACTTTATTTTTCTGTTTTAGGTGTTATTAATAATTTACGAAGTTACTTCACATACATTCACTGACAAATGATCAACATAGAATATATAAATAAACTCAAGAATGAGTGTTAAGTTACAAAAACTACATCTATTGGGTATTATACAAGGGAAATGGATGAATTATAGGTTTAAGTGTGTTAAGTGCCAATGATGAATTGCGCGTAGCCTGCAGTCTCGTTCTGCCCCTTCCAGCTCAAACTTTTACAGTTGTCACTAGTTGGTCTGCTCAGAGCTTGACTAATCACATTATGTTGATACTCCACCAATACTCATCTGGAACTCCTTAGATAGACTGTCTGAATTGGATTTCAGCACACGACAGTTACAAGACCATTAAGTCGTCATATAAAAATGCAGTGAATGGCATTTACCATTAAGTATATCTGACAGATCTGCACATCTGTTCTTGGGTAAACAAACTTGTTGACAACTGTACATATCAATGTTCTAGATAATTCCAACAGCATCATTTACATCACTCTTTGCAGTATCATAGTTTCACACTCAGAGGATTTAGTTTCATCACAATTATATTACAATGGCATTTGCATATCTGTTTTTGAAACAATAATTGTGAGGTAGTATGTCAGAATTATGAGTGTACATAAAACATGACAGTGCTTAATAGTCTGTGGTGGGGTTCCTTTCATAAAAGATTTAACAGCACGTGTTTTCATTACGACAATATCTCTGCAGATATTGTTTATTTCACAATGACACAAAACATTAAATAATTTACAGATTGTGTGTTTCAAACACAAGAATGTGATTGTCTGAAAGATTTTGAGTGTTAATAAACATACAAGAAGGGAATCACAGGGTGTTTAACAAAAATAATATTTAAGAGGGAGAGTGTCTGAATGTGAATAAACATGGGAGAAAGAATTCACATGTTATAGTTTTCACAGCAACATAAGAAAAGCTCAAGGTGTTGTTTACATGATAGCACAAGCAGGCTCTACACTGTTATGGTATTAAAAAGAACCATGAAAAGCATTCTCATTTACATGCTCTTACATCGGGTAATAATTTCAGTCAGTGAGTATGGGCTGCTGACAGTATCAAAGTGCCAGCTGGAAAGGTTGGAGCGCATACAGAATGGGGTGATATTGGGGCGCACAAAAGACACACCAATTATATGCATGAGGCATATCCTAGCACTACCAACAATTGCCAACAGCCACAATGTCCTTCAAGCCAAATGGTACCTGAGAGTTGTTGCAGATAGGGATCACCCCCTGCGTGAAGCAATGGATTGGTAAGTCAAAGGTCATAATTGCAAGAGGCAGATCCTGGGTGGTGTGGTATACTGACTCACAAGCCGTTACTAACTGTCAAGATCTCCTCAAATCAAAACACATTGTACAAGAACGTATACCATTCAACTTGGGGGAAAATGGAAAATCGATTGGAAACGCACACTTCAACTCGGAAATAGCTGGGATAAAAACAACAGCAACCGGCCTCAGATCTCTCACTTGCCACAAACTCATAGTAACTACAATAAAAGCGCCTGTGGTTGTAGAGATTGATAGCTCTATACTCGCTATGAACATGTTAGAAAGTTTATTATAGTGAGTGGGGCTGGGTGGTCTCGAGGTATGGTCTCCGCCTCGAGTGCTGGAGGTCCCGGGTTCAAGCCCCGGTGAGGACCGGGATTTTTTTACGTGGACTTCTTGTAATAAAATTTTCCCTGGTCTCTGGGTAGTGAGATCGGACGCCCGTGTGTATTATTGTTGCGCACGTAAAAATCCCTTGGCAGTTGGAAATCGAAAAAGACTAGCCTAACGGCGCTGCCCGGGCAAAATTTCGAGTTAAAAATCTACCCAAAGTATTTCAGGATCCTCGTCGGTGCTACGGAGTTCGTGCACTGAGCTGAGTTTCTCCGGAATCAGGCTTGAGTTAGGAGAAGAACGGAGCACTTATGGGTTACACCCGTGTGCCGTGATGTTGATCCGTCGACTAAACTAAACTAAACTTATTATAGTGAGAATAGCAGGACCGAAACTCATCAGCCAATATATTTGGAAACAAGCCGATTCTAGTCCTTACATCTTGCGTTTTACATGTGGGGATTGGAGCATTTCATTGAAATGAGGCAAACAATGCTATATTTTATATTAGTTAAGTTTAGTCTGTGAGTCTATTTCCCAAGAAGAATTGGTAAGTCAAAGGTGTGGAAACTAAATAATATTATACTCAGTTATCATAGTCATGAAGATAAACTGTACATTAGTCGAAAACTACAGTGTTTTATTTTCTCCCAGCTAAACAGCTTAGTTAATGTAAACATTAGACACATGTTATACATTTTATTTCTTAAGCATGAAACTCAATCTGCAATGAATTAGAGTGGTAACTTAAGACTTAAGAAAACTTACAATTCTTAGTGCAGTACATTGTAAATGTGTAAACACTGGTAAGTCAAACTAGTTTAATGTGTGTTAGTCAGTAGATGATTTTTTTTTATACATAAGCACATGCAAAAACAAATAGTTTTCTTGTATTTCATGAACACATGGGAACCATTCCTCTTATTGTTTTCACTTGCTGTGTTCTTAGGCTTTTACATTTCATTTCTAATGTCATAGTTTATGATATCCTTTAGAATTATGTCATTGCTGGAATTTCAGATAGTGATCATACTCATGTAGATCCATACCTGACTTGGTGAAGATTGAATGCAGCACCTGTTGAGTGAGCACATTATTGAGTGATGCCCTTGATAGAGTAGTGCACAAACTTATCTACCTGCAAACGTTCCATTTGTCTCATAGGAGAGGTAATCTTTATTTAAACATTTACCTGCCAAAAATGGAAAGAAAATCAAGAGCCAACTTATAATGTTCTACTCAGACCTGGAACACCAAGACTACAGAACATACAGCAATTAATTGATAGCCAGTGGGATTCCCAAAGCTGGAAGTGGAGAACCCTGAGTGTTGACAGTTCTTTTTTCAGATCATCCAGGCCAGTAAAAGATTAGCAGTACATGCCACTGGAAAAAATATAGCTGTAATTGTCACATCAATTCTGTATAATTACCATTATATGTATATGTCCTTATTTTATGACAGGAAATTGTAATTTTGAATGCAATTTACAAAATCCATGTTTGTGTTTATCAAATCATAAAAAATGAGGTCATGTCATGTATTGATTGTATTTTTACTTGTCATAGTCAAATTGTTTAAAACTACCCTAGATAGAATTAATTAGTTGGTAGAAGAGAGGCAAGGAACCACTTAAAGGATATCTTGGGTATAAAAGGGAATACAACTTTTTCAGTTATTTCCTGAAGGTACTCCTTGGTTCTCTAAACCTCTATTTCTGGTCTCAAACAATTGAGTCAGTACAGCTAAATTAATTAAACGGGGAGGATCACATTGGGGAAAAGGATTTTGCATCCTTTCTCTCTTTGGGGTTGAGCCATCAATCTCGACGTATCCGACAAGTTGGGGGATAAGTTCGGGTATTTCTTTAATCAGAAAGTAGAATATAGCAGGTTAGAATAGCAACATTCACCTAGTCAGAATCTATCATATCATTAGATATTGGTAAAGTTAGGTAGATAACTCTAATCAGACATACGTGCTTTGCTTAAAGTCTATTCTCCAGGTATACAAGTGTAGTCACCTTCAGAGAAGACAAGAAAAAGGTAAGAATGGCAGACGCCGCCAGACTAAGACATCTTTTCATGGAGGCTGGTAAGCAGTGCGACCTATCAGGTAAGGAGTTAGCTCAGTTTGTTAGCATAGAGTTCGAGAAACACGAACGTCTGCAATCTGAGAAGGAAAAGGAGAAAAGACGGCTACAAGCGGAGAAGGAAAAGGAGGAAAGACGGCTGCAAGCTGAGAAGGAAATGGATGAAAGACGACTACAAGTCGAATTAGAAAATAAGGAGAAGGACAGACAAGCAGAAAGAGAAAGACGACAACGTGAACTGGAAATGAGGAAGTTGGACAATGAAACAGAGTTACGACGACTTGAAATCATGAACCAACATGATCCCTCAACAGATCAAAGTAGATCTTCAGCTGACCCACCAGGGGAAGCAGCTTCAGTTCAAGTGAACGCCAAGTCTTTTGCTTTGGATCCTTTTAACGAACAAACAGACATAATCGAAAATTACTTATCAAGATTCGAGAGGATTGTGTGATGTGCGGATTGGAGGAGACCAAGTGGGCAGTTGAATTGTCACAAGGACTTCGTGGAATTTCCTACGAAGTATTCTCTAAGATACGACCGGAGGAGTTCGGCAATTATAACATCCTAAAACAAGCTTTATTAGCCAGATTTGAAATAGATCGAGAGCAGTTCAGAACTGCTCGGATGGAAGCCGGAGATAACTTTTCTCAATACGTAAAATGACTAAAATCCTACCTAAACAAATGGCATACCATGTCTAGTTTTGAGGAAATCTACCAAGATCTAGAAGAAATGTTTCTAATAGATCAACTCAAACAGAAAATGTCTCAGGAAATGAGAGCATTTTTAACACAAAATGGAGCTGAGAGATTGGAGTCTATCATCACTTTGGCGGAGAGATATGGAAAGTTGCAGAAAGAGGCGGGAGGTAATCGACGAACTAACAATAATCTTCCTCGCGAATTCCCTCAGAAGACTAAAGATAAAGGAGATCCGAAATCCAGCAAACCAAATGGATCTAATGGATCTAATAAGACCACTATAACTCAGAACCAGCAGGTGAAGTGGGAGAAGAAGACCTACTGCAGCCATTGTAAAATACATACTCATAACACAAAGGATTGCAGAAAGAAGCCTCAACCTCTTTCCACAGCATGTGCGGTAAAACCTAAAGCAGCGAGACGGAATCGGAATGCTCGTTCCAGTATGGACATGCAACGGAACACCAACTCAAAACTGCCAGTTATAGAATCTGTCAACTTGACTGGATGGACAGTGGAATGTCTCTATGATACAGGTTTATTTTTCGACGCAGATGTACAAGCTTAACTGGCAAACCCAGAGCAAGTTACAGATGAAACCGTCGAAATACGGGGATTTCTGAAAAGTTCCGTGTATGACACTTCCTGTTGCCAAGGTCAGCATAAATTCTCGCTATGTTACGGGATAAATCAGAGCAGCGCTCATAGAAGACCCAATCAACACTGTCATGCTCGGATGTCGCTACGTCTTTTTAGGAGAACCAGTACAGCCAATGATAGCATCAGCGGTGACTACGCGCCAAAAGGCCAAGGAAACTCCAACGACAACGACACCAGCAAATCTTCAACCAGAAGATTTAAAACAAGCCCAAGCAACAGATAGTTCACTTGGGACGTGCTTCCGTAAGATGCCAAAATCACATACACCTCCTAGGAAAGGTGATTTCTACATAAAGAACGGAATTCTTCACCGGAAGGCAGGAAAGTTAGGTAAGAGTACTCAGAACTTGTTGTACCAACTACTTACAGAACGCAAATACTTGAGATGGGACATAGTATGCCGTTTAGCGGACATATGGGAGTCAACGCAACCATGCAACGAATCTCAACCCACTACTACTGGTCGGGAATGAACGCTTACATTCAACGATATGTCAAATCATGTCCAGAATGTCAGAGAGTAGCCCCAAAACACTTTACACTACCAGCGACATTAGGGTAAATGTCCATCACTGGTACACCATTCGAGAAAGTGGCTGTGGAATCGATGCATACTAACACTTGTAGACACTTGCTCGATGTGGGCGGAAGCTGTGCCGATGCCGTCGAGTGATTTCACGCATGTAGCGGAAGCTCTACTTGGTATATTTACAAGATTAGGCACGCGTGCAGACACACACACACATACGGCGGGGCAAGAAAATTTATTGTAGAAGATCGAGAGTTGTGGAGAGCCTACGCCAGTCGGAACGCCACATGACGCTGATGGTGGTTTCATATTACAATACAACAAGCACCTTTTGGTTAGCGAATAGGTTTCATGTGCGTGTATCGCATTGGGATTTGAAAATTCCTCGCCCATGTTACACACACACACACACACACACACACACACACACACACACACACACACACACACACACACACACTATGCAAGCAAATACTTACACACGCCCAAACACGCACGCACACACACACACACACACACACACACACACACACGCACGGTCGCTCGCTCGCTCGCGCGCGTACAGACACACATTGCGGGGCAAGACAATTTATTGTGGAAGATCGAGAGTTGTGGAGAACCTACGTCAGTCGGCACGTCACAGGCCGCTGATGATGGTTTATCATTACATTTCAACAAGCACCCTTTGGTTAGAGAATAGGTGTGAGATTTGAAAATTCCTGGCCCACGTTACATACTCACACATACGCGCGCGCGCGCACCCACGCACATACAGCACCACACACACACATGCACACACACACACACACACACACACACACACACACACACACACACACACACACACACACACACGCACACATTCAGTATATATATATATATATATATATATATATATATATATATATATATAGTATATATATATATATATATATATATATATATATATATATATATATATATATATATTTCTAACGCGACTGTAGTTATATGTTCATTTAAAACCTCTATATTCCAAATGTGACTACCCGGCCTTAATTCTACTTGCCAGACCGCAGCTAGCCTGCCAGGTTTAATTAGCGTCACATTATCAGCACGTTGGTTAAGCAGTGCCCATTAGCCAGTAGATAACATATTTCTTTCGGGCGCGTGATGGGGTGACCGCGTGACCTTTACCTGTTGGAAGTAACAATTTGTTACTTCGGGAAAGGGAGACTGTTTATTCTAGTTTACCAAGGTACGTAACTGGCGCTGTTTATTATTTCCTTATTTTTCAAGATTATTGCAAAAAAGTTAATTATATTATTTGAAATAAATATTTTTATTTTTAAATTACTAGTCTACGTTATGCCTACTATAAATAAATCACACCTATATGTTATTAGATTTAAATTATTATATTATTATATAATTATTATAATGTATGTCTCGCTAGTATTTATTACGGATAATCTGGCCTAGAGTTGAATCAAGGGTACACTATATGGACACCGGCGGAATATTACTTTTGGTAACTATCACTCTGAGCAGTGAAAATTTATTCATACGTCTAATTTTCGATACATGGTCACCATGTGATGAATAATGCCGTTTTCCAATCTGTCATATTGACTTCAATGTATGCCTGGAGGTGTTCGATATCCACACACTACGCCGACCGGTTCGCGCCGGATCGCGTGACCGGTTCGCGCTGGTTAGCTCGGAAGTACCAGAAAATAATAAGTAGGTCACTGAAGGATCCGTTTTTGTGACGAATCAATGGGGCGATATAACAAATATATAAGCATTTATGGTGATGTCCGCCACATAAACCGCCACAAATGATATCTGAAACCTACAAGCCTTACTACTATCAAGTCCAACAGGTGTAGCTAGACAAGAGCATCAATTCCAACCGGGTGTAGCTAGACAAGAGCATCAATTCCAACGGGTGTAGCTAGACAAGACCGTCTTGTTGGGAGCCAACCGGGTGTAGCTAGACAAGAGCATCAAGTCCAACGGGTGTAGCTAGACAAGAGCATCAATTCCAACAGGTGTAGCTAGACAAGGGCATCTTGCTGGGAACCAACCGGGTGTAGCTGGATAAGAGCGTCAAGTCCAACCGGATGTAGCTAGACAAGAGCATCAAATCCAACCGGGTGTAGCTAGACAAGGGCGTCTTGCTGGGAGCCAACCGGGTGTAGCTAGACAAGAGCGTCTTGCTGGGAGCCAACCGGGTGAAGCTAGACAAGAGCGTCTTGCTAGGAGCCAACCGTGTGAAGCTAGACAAGAGCGTCTTGCTGGGAGCCAGCCGGGTGTAGCTAGACAAGAGCATCAAGTTCAACAGGTGTAGCTAGACAAGAGCATCAAGTCCAACAAGTGTAGCTAGACAAGGACATCTTGCTGGGAGCCAACCGGGTGTAGTTAGACAAGAGCGTCTTGCTGGGAGCCAACCAGGTGTAGTTAGACAAGAGCGTCTTGCTGGGAGCCAGCCGGGTGTAGCTAGACAAGAGCATCAAGTCCAACCGGTGTAGCTAGACAAGAGCATAATTTCCAACAGGTGTAGCTAGACAAGGACATCTTTCTGGGAGCCAACCGGGTGTAATTAAACAAGAGCGTCTTGCTTGGAGCCAGCCGGGTGTAGCTAGACAAGAGCATCAAGTCCAACCGGGTGTAGCTAGACAAGAGCATCAAGTCCAACTGGTGTAGCTAGACAAGAGCGTCTTGCTGGGAGCCAACCGGGTGTAGCTAGACAAGAGCGTCAATTCCAAAGGGTGTAGCTAGACAAGAGCGTCTTGCTGGGAGCCAACCGGGTGTAGCTAGACAAGAGCGTCAAGTCCAACCGGGTGTAGCTAGACAAGAGCGTCTTGCTGGGAGCCAACCGGGTGTAGCTAGACAAGAGCGTCAAGTCCAACCGGGTGTAGCTAGACAAGAGCGTCTTGCTGGGAGCCAACCGGGTGTAGCTAGACAAGAGCGTCAAGTCCAACCGGGTGTAGCTAGACAAGAGCGTCAAGTCCAACCGGGTGTAGCTAGACAAGAGCATCAAGTCCAATGGGTGTAGCTAGACAAGGGCGTCTTGCTGGGAGCCAACCGGGTGTAATTAGACAAGAGCGACTTGCTGGGAGCCAGCCGGGTGTAGCTAGACAAGAGCATCAATTCCAACTGGTGTAGCTAGACAAGAGTGTCTTGCTGGGAACCAACCGGGTGTAGCTGGATAAGAGCGTCAAGTCCAACCGGATGTAGCTAGACAAGAGTATCAAGTCCAACCGGGTGTAGCTAGACAAGAGCATCAATTCCAACGGGTGTAGCTAGACAAGGGCGTCTTGCTGGGAGCCAACCGTGTGTAGCTAGACAAGTCCGTTTTGTTGGGAACCAACCGGGTGTAGCTGGATAAGAGCGTCAAGTCCAACCGGGTGTAGCTGGATAAGAGCGTCAAGTCCAACCGGGTGTAGCTAGACAAGAGCATCAATTCCAATGGGTGTAGATAGACAAGAGCATAAATTCCAACTGGTGTAGCTAGACAAGAGTGTCTTGCTGGGAACCAACCGGGTGTAGCTGGATAAGAGCGTCAAGTCCAACCGGATGTAGCTAGACAAGAGCATCAATTCCAATGGGTGTAGCTAGACAAGGGCATCTTGCTGGGAGCCAACCGGGTGTAGTTAGACAAGAGCGTCTTGCTGGGAGCCAACCGGGTGAAGCTAGACAAGAGCGTCTTGCTGGGAGCCAACCGTGTGAAGCTAGACAAGAGCGTCTTGCTGGGAGCCAACCGGGTGTAGCTAGACAAGAGCGTCTTGCTGGGAGCCAACCTGGTGTAATTAGACAAGAGCGTATTGCTGGGAGCCAGTCGGGTGTAGCTAGACAAGAGCGTCAAGTCCAACCGGGTGTAGCTAGACAAGAGCGTCAAGTCCAACCGGGTGTAGCTAGACAAGAGCGTCTTGCTGGGAGCCAACCGGGTGTAGCTAGACAAGAGCGTCTTGCTGGGAGCCAACCTGGTGTAATTAGACAAGAGCGTATTGCTGGGAGCCAGCCGGGTGTAGTTAGACAAGAGCATCAAGTCCAACCGGGTGTAGCTAGACAAGAGCGTCTTGCTGGGAGCCAACCTGGTGTAATTAGACAAGAGCGTATTGCTGGGAGCCAGCCGGGTGTAGTTAGACAAGAGCATCAAGTCCAACCGGGTGTAGCTAGACAAGAGCATCAAGTCCAACCGGGTGTAGCTAGACAAGGGCATCAAGTCCAACCGGGTGTAGCTAGACAAGAGCGTCTTGCTGGGAGCCAACCGGGTGTAGCTAGACAAGAGCGTCAAGTCCAACCGGGTGTAGCTAGACAAGAGCGTCAAGTCCAACCGGGTGTAGCTAGACAAGAGCATCAAGTCCAATGGGTGTAGCTAGACAAGGGCGTCTTGCTGGGAGCCAACCGGGTGTAATTAGACAAGAGCGACTTGCTGGGAGCCAGCCGGGTGTAGCTAGACAAGAGCATCAATTCCAACTGGTGTAGCTAGACAAGAGTGTCTTGCTGGGAACCAACCGGGTGTAGCTGGATAAGAGCGTCAAGTCCAACCGGATGTAGCTAGACAAGAGTATCAAGTCCAACCGGGTGTAGCTAGACAAGAGCATCAATTCCAACGGGTGTAGCTAGACAAGGGCGTCTTGCTGGGAGCCAACCGTGTGTAGCTAGACAAGTCCGTTTTGTTGGGAACCAACCGGGTGTAGCTGGATAAGAGCGTCAAGTCCAACCGGGTGTAGCTTAGACAAGAGCATCAAGTCCAACCGGGTGTAGCTTAGACAAGAGCATCAAGTCCAACGGGTGTAGCTTAGACAAGAGCATCAAGTCCAACGGGTGTAGCTTAGACAAGAGCATAAATTCCAACTGGCGTAGCTAGACAAGAGTGTCTTGCTGGGAACCAACCGGGTGTAGCTGGATAAGAGCGTCAAGTCCAACCGGGTGTAGCTGGATAAGAGCATCAAGTCCAACGGGTGTAGCTGGACAAGAGCGTCAAGTCCAACGGGTGTAGCTTAGACAAGAGCATAAATTCCAACTGGCGTAGCTAGACAAGAGTGTCTTGCTGGGAACCAACCGGGTGTAGCTGGATAAGAGCGTCAAGTCCAACCGGGTGTAGCTTAGACAAGAGCATCAAGTCCAACCGGGTGTAGCTTAGACAAGAGCATCAAGTCCAACGGGTGTAGCTTAGACAAGAGCATCAAGTCCAACCGGGTGTAGATAGACAAGAGCATAAATTCCAACTGGCGTAGCTAGACAAGAGTGTCTTGCTGGGAACCAACCGGGTGTAGCTGGATAAGAGCGTCAAGTCCAACCGGGTGTAGCTAGACAAGAGTGTCTTGCTGGGAACCAACCGGGTGTAGCTGGATAAGAGCGTCAAGTCCAACCGGGTGTAGCTAGACAAGAGCATCAATTCCAATGGGTGTAGATAGACAAGAGCATAAATTCCAACTGGCGTAGCTAGACAAGAGTGTCTTGCTGGGAACCAACCGGGTGTAGCTGGATAAGAGCGTCAAGTCCAACCGGATGTAGCTAGACAAGAGTATCAATTCCAATGGGTGTAGCTAGACAAGGGCATCTTGCTGGAAGCCAACCGGGTGTAGTTAGACAAGAGCGTCTTGCTGGGAGCCAACCGGGTGAAGCTAGACAAGAGCGTCTTGCTGGGAGCCAACCGTGTGAAGCTAGACAAGAGCGTCTTGCTGGGAGCCAACCGGGTGTAGCTAGACAAGAGCGTCTTGCTGGGAGCCAACCTGGTGTAATTAGACAAGAGCGTATTGCTGGGAGCCAGTCGGGTGTAGCTAGACAAGAGCGTCAAGTCCAACCGGGTGTAGGTAGACAAGAGCGTCAAGTCCAACCGGGTGTAGCTAGACAAGAGCGTCTTGCTGGGAGCCAACCGGGTGTAGCTAGACAAGAGCGTCTTGCTGGGAGCCAACCTGGTGTAATTAGACAAGAGCGTATTGCTGGGAGCCAGCCGGGTGTAGTTAGACAAGAGCATCAAGTCCAACCGGGTGTAGCTAGACAAGAGCGTCTTGCTGGGAGCCAACCTGGTGTAATTAGACAAGAGCGTATTGCTGGGAGCCAGCCGGGTGTAGTTAGACAAGAGCATCAAGTCCAACCGGGTGTAGCTAGACAAGGGCATCAAGTCCAACCGGGTGTAGCTAGACAAGAGCATCAAGTCCAACCGGGTGTAGCTAGACAAGGGCATCAAGTCCAACCGGGTGTAGCTAGACAAGAGCATCAATTCCAACAGGTGTAGCTAGACAAGGGCATCTTGCTGGGAGCCAACCGGGTGTAGTTAGACAAGAGCGTCTTGCTGGGAGCCAACCGGGTGTAGTTAGACAAGAGCGTCTTGCTGGGAGCCAGCCGGGTGTAGCTAGACAAGAGCATCAAGTCCAACCGGGTGTAGCTAGACAAGAGCATCAATTCCAACGGGTGTAGCTAGACAAGAGCGTCTTGCTGGGAGCCAACCGTGTGTAGCTAGACAATAGCGTCAAGTCCAACGGGTGTAGCTAGACAAGAGCATCAATTCCAACGGGTGTAGCTAGACAAGAGCATCATTTCCAACAGGTGTAGTTAGACAAGGACATCTTGCTGGGAGCCAACCGGGTGTAATTAGACAAGAGCGTCTTGCTAGGAGCCAGCCGGGTGTAGCTAGACAAGGGCGTCTTGCTGGGAGCCAACCGGGTGTAATTAGACAAGAGCGTCTTGCTGGGAGCCAACCGGGTGTAGCTAGACAAGAGCGTCAAGTCCAACCGGGTGTAGCTAGACAAGAGCATCAAGTCCAACCGGGTGTAGCTAGACAAGAGCGTCAAGTCCAACCGGGTGTAGCTAGACAAGAGCGTCAAGTCCAACCGGGTGTAGCTAGACAAGAGCATCAATTCCAACGGGTGTAGCTAGACAAGAGCATCAATTCCAATGGGTGTAGCTAGACAAGGGCGTCTTGCTGGGAGCCAACCGGGTGTAATTAGACAAGAGCGTCTTGCTAGGAGCCAGCCGGGTGTAGCTAGACAAGAGCATCAAGTCCAACGGGTGTAGCTAGACAAGAGCGTCAAGTCCAAAAAGTGTAGCTAGACAAGAGCATCAAGTCCAACGGGTGTAGCTAGACAAGAGCGTCAAGTCCAAAAAGTGTAGCTAGACAAGAGCATGAAGTCCAACCGGGTGTAGCTAGACA
This sequence comes from Cepaea nemoralis, assembly GCA_014155875.1. Taxonomy (NCBI): domain Eukaryota; kingdom Metazoa; phylum Mollusca; class Gastropoda; order Stylommatophora; family Helicidae; genus Cepaea; species Cepaea nemoralis. Next base: position 86,020 of record JACEFZ010008407.1, read on the forward strand.
AGTGCATCTTGCTGGGAGCCAACCAGGTGTAGCTAGACAAGAGCGTCTTGCTTGGAGCCAGCCGGGTGTAGCTAGATAAGAGCATCAAGTCCAACGGGTGTAGCTAGACAAGAGCATGAAGTCCAACCGGGTGTAGCTAGACAAGGGCGTCTTGCTGCTGGGAGCCAACCGGGTGTAGCTAGACAAGAGCGCCCTGCTGGGAGCCAAAGAAGTATAGTCAACCAACACAGAACTGGTGTCCTCAGCCGCTTTAATACTTTGAGGGAGATACTGAGGAGAGGAATCTGAGCACTTATGAACGAATTATAGTTCATCGTACAATGAGGATGATTTGTTGACCAACTAACTAACTATTGTTCAATAGATTTGAAGGTGTTACAGATACAACGCGTGAACACATGTGTTGCATAAATAGCCTAAACAACGCAGTGTCCCCTGAACCCTAGAAATACAGCATAATTGTCTGTCGCGATAAACTACTCATGAAAATAGGAATATTAGCATAACAGACCATATGTTGCAGCACGTGCTGGTTCAAGGCTTCACACAGGCCAGGCCAACAACGGAGGATGCATCCATAGATTAGATCCTATTACCGTCCCATTTGTTACGGGTCGCTTCTGTGAACCACGCCGCATTGGCCTCAATATTAGCAACATGTGTTGAACTGTCAACACGGGTCTCTGTTTTTGAGGATTTCTGTGATGGACTGGCCCTCATGCTCAGATTTCACAAATGGATATGTGTGCACTCTGATACATCTTGTCTTACACGAATACCAGTCAGTCCTGACACTTTGCTTCATCTAATCAACGAACTCCAAACACGGCATCGCTCGTCCTTTTTGTCTTATACCGCTGTTTCTCACTTGTAACATCAGTTACTTGTTTTGCAACCTTCTACCTCGTAAATTGCAATAATTAACGTGTCATGCATTTCCTGATGTGTCGGTGTATAAACCTATCACTGTTACTATGTGCCTTGGAAGCGGCTGGCACTGTCTCCTCATTTCTACAAGAATGTTTGTTGGTCATTATGGTGAGTTAGTTTGCTAGACACTAGCACCGAATGATTCACGCTGTACTGCCTAATTGTGTGTGTGTGTGTGTGTGTGTGTGTGTGTGTGTGTACGTGCGTGCGTGCGCGTGTGTGTGTGTGTGTGGGGGGGGGGAGTAATCTGGATCTACTTGTAATTACAATCACAGAAGTAAAACATATGAAGCCAGCTTTCTTAGGCATAAGGATTCTATAAATGAAATCACAGTTTCTAGACTACTATGGTGCTGGATTTAGCAGCACTCATACAAATATTGATGATATGAAATGTATGAAAACTGCTGATCATCATCATTGTGTGTCCTGCCATATAGCCTTAGAAGTTCATTTCCAGTCAGTCCTTGAGTTCATTATAATAAATTATATTAATTCATATAAGGTATACGGGAATTTTGGAATACCATCATCATCATGCGCTATGCCAACTGGCAGGGGTGATCTCGTCTTTCCACATGGTTCTATATTTCCCAGCCTATATCAATTTGTGTACTGTCTCCTTTCCATGACATTACTAAGTTTGTCATAATATTGATATGAATAATATCAGTTCATGATGGTATGAATGCAATTCTACAATAATCATATTCCCACAATGTACTTTAAATATGTATGTCATTTAAGCGCATACTTGTTTTGTCATATTTTATATCTTACTGTTATTATCTCACATGAGGAGAATGCGGGAAATATATAGTACATGTATACCAAATCCTTGTTATAGTCATTCTCATCTATTTTATGAACAAAGAAGAAGGAATTGTTTCGCACACTAAATGTCTCACCACAGGGAAGAATATGTATGCACTGAACTTAGTTTGAAACTGTAACTATTATTCCACGAGGTGCAACAATATGTGAGTGAAATAACTGTGCCACACTTGCTCATGTTAATATGCAAACAACACCATATGGGTTTCTTTGTTGAGTTGAGTTGAGTGGAGATAAGAAACGACATCACTGCACTCTGGACATTCCCACACGCGCTCCGCCCCCTCATTCAACTGCCAACGAAGAGTCTATGGTTCCAACTATCATCTGATTGAAAGTTCTCCTGAAGCGAGGCAAGCCATTCTACACGAAAAATTCCTCTCTCTACCTTACTAAGCATATATTCCATGTTTCCGTAATGAATACAGTGTGTGTTGCTGCGGTCTCCTCCAACCACCGGTAAGCTGCTGTTACTGCTTCCATCTCCATTCTCATTCTGGAGGTTGTAGAGACTCATATGCTAGAGTCTCCTTTTTCAAGCATCGTACGTTATTAGCCTTCGCAATGAAACCCCAGCCACTAAGTCTGTTTCTGACCTCTGACCCATCGATGTAGATCACTGTCACCTTGATGTGTAATGCCCAGGATTAGTTATTGCACGTCAAACTCTGTGCATCCTACTGCTCATTCTCTGCACTCACGACCTAGTGTGACTATTACCTAGTACCAGTCCTACATGTCTTCCGGTACTTTAACACACTCTTTTCACGATTGATGTTCTCTATTTCACATACCTGGCTGATAGATATTTCTGCCTGTACCACCTGTCGGATACATCGAGATTTATGGCTCACCCCAAAGAGAGAAAGGATGCAAAATCCTTTTCCCCAATGTGATCCTGCCCATTTAATTAATTTAGCTGTACTGACTCAATTGTTTGAGACCAGAAATAGAGTTTTAGAGAACCAAGGAATACGTTCAGGAAATAACTGAAAAAGTTGTATTCCTTTTATACCCAAAATATATTTTAAGTGGTTCCTTGCCTCTCCTCTACCAACTAATTAATTCTATCTAGGGTAGTTTAAAACAATCTTACTATGACAAGTAAAAATACAATCAATACATGACATGACCTCATTTTTTATGATTTGATAAACACAAACATGGATTTTGTAAATTGCATTCAAAATTACAATTTCCTGTCATAAAATAAGGACATATACATATAATGGTAATTATACAGAATTGATGTGCCAATTATAATGTGTATAATAACAGCTATATTTTTTCCAGTGGCATGTACTGCTAATCTTTTACTGGCCTGGATGATCTGGAAAAAAAAGAACTGTCTACACTCAGGGTTCTCCACTTCCAGCTTTGGGAATCCCACTGGCTATCAATTAATTGCTGTATGTTCTGTAGTCTTAGTGTTCCAGGTCTGAGTAGAACATTATAAGTTGGCTCTTGGTTTTCTTTCCATTTTTGGCAGGTAAATGTTTAAATAAAGATTACCTCTCCTATGAGACAAATGGAACTGTTTGCAGGTAGATAAGTTTCTGCACTACTCTATCAAGGGCATCACTCAACAATGTGCTCACTCAACAGGTGCTGCATTCAATCTTCACCAAGTCAGGTCTGGATCTACATGAGTATGACCACTATCTGAAATTCCACCAATCACATAATTCTAATGATATCATAAATATGACATTATAAATGAAATATAAAAGCCTAAGAACACAGCAAGTGAAAACAATAAGAGGAATCTTGTTCTTAGAGAAATTAAACATAGAAAAAAGATAGTTTTGGTGTTCTCAATTGGTTATCACCTACATAGTTGTTTGCTCTCACTCCAATCTTCCACTATCAGGTGTTCAAGGTTTAACTAGCAGATGTGCAGTTTCATCTTCACTTATGCCTGTCCTTCAGGTCTATAGTTTAAGTAATACCTTGATGGATTTGGAATTTGACAATTATGTTGACCATTCTCTTCTGTACCTAGTTTTGTTCTCTACATCTTTTTCTATTCAGGAAAAAGGGTCTCATACATTATGGGTATTAAAATAATTTCCCATTGTAATGAGTAGTTGCTTATAAACAACATAAGTACATCATGGAATCAATTCTTGTATAGCATTCAGGTGCATTCTTCTTCATTAAATGCTTCGAGTGAGAAGTTATCTTCCATTCTCATGGATGTAATATTTATTATCATCATCATCATCAACATCATCATGGTTTCCTATTTATCATGGGTCATTATAATCATTATCATTCTTACATTATTATCATTACATTACAGTCAATCATCATCATCATCATCATCATCATCATCATCATCATCATCATCATCATCATCATCATCAATCATCATCTCATCATCATCATCATCATCGTCATCGTCATCGTCATCATCATCATCATCATCATCATCATCATCATCATCATCATCATTATCATCATACATCATCATCATCATCATATCATCATCATCATCATCATCATCATCATCATCATCATCATCATCATCATCATCATCATCATCATCATCATCATCATCATCATCATCATTGTATTACATTTATCAGAACACTAGACCACATATGTGTTAACATGAGTGACATGAAATACAAAGTGGGATTTTTGATGCTGTTAGTATGCATAATGTATGATTTGGTTTATGTCGTGCTGAGAGCCAATCCAAGATGATTGTACGATAAGTGATATTTAATACAATGTGTTTTCATGCGTAGGAGTGTACTAAATTATTATTCAGTTTAACGATTATGCCAAACAAGTTATCTGGTGATAGACATGGCATTACACATCCAACCTGCCTGCTACCATGAGATTAACTGTTAGCTCATACTCCTTTTTCAGCATTCACTCATTCTCAGACATCATTCACATGTATAGATGATCATTCAGGAATCATTCCTCAAACATCATTCATACTTGCATGTAAAGTGGGTAATTATACTTATGTGATTTCCCAATGATAACTTAAAATGTTTAACATCACTGATATCACAATGAAATATCTCCTTTCACAATCACTGATCAGACACATCATATCTGTAGGAATGACAATTAGTATATGTCTGTGCTTTACACATGACAAATTCACAGATTTAAACACAATTACATTACATTAGATCCTCATTCTTCATCAGAAATTATAATATTTCCTGAATGATAGTCATTCACACTGATGGGTTTTATCAAATGATACATTCACACCTGTTTAACATTAATGAAAAACACATGAACCACCACAGGCATGCTCTATCCAATGACATAGACTCATGTGGTCATTAGGCATACTTATGAAATTCACCAAGGATTTAGCAAAATTAAATCCATGAGTCACCACATTCTTTCATCAAATACTTACAATTTATGTGATACTCCCATTCGCATTCATTCATTATGAATCATAATCATTCTTGTATGGCAGTTGATTACGCACTATTATGTGGCACAAATATTATTATTCCACATGTTTGACAACCATGAAAATATATTTGCCTTACCACATGTGTGCTTTAACATCACAAAAATTATGATACCTATAGAACTCTTTTTGGTTTCCATGTGTTCATGAAATAAAGAAAACTAATTGTTTTTGCATGTGCTTATGTATAAAAAAATCATCTACTGACTAACACACATTAAACTAGTTTGACTTACCAGTGTTTACACATTTACAATGTACTGCACTAAGAATTCTAAGTTTTCTTAAGTCTTAAGTTACCACTCTAATTCATTGCAGATTGAGTTTCATGCTTAAGAAATAAAATGTATAACATGTGTCTAATGTTTACATTAACTAAGCTGTTAAGCTGGGAGAAAATAAAACACTGTAGTTTTCGACTAATGTACAGTTTATCTCATGACTATGATAACTGAGTATAATATTATTTAGTTTCCACACCTTTGACTTACCAATTCTTCTTGGGAAATAGACTCACAGACTAAACTTAACTAATATAAAATATAGCATTGTTTGCCTCATTTCAATGAAATGCTCCAGTCCCCACATGTAAACAGCAAGATGTAAGGACTAGAATCGGCTTGTTTCCAAATATATTGGCTGATGAGTTTCGGTCCTGCTATTCTCACTATAATAAGTTTAGTTTAGTTTAGTCGACGGATCAACATCACGGCACACGGGTGTAACCCATAAGTGCTCCGTTCTTCTCCTAACTCAAGCCTGATTCCGGAGAAACTCAGCTCAGTGCACGAACTCCGTAGCACCGGCGAGGATCCTGAAATACTTTGAGTAGATTTTTAACTCGAAATTTTGCCCGGGCAGCGCCGTTAGGCTAGTCTTTTTCGATTTCCAAATGCCAAGGGATTTTTACGTGCGCAACAATAATACACACGGGCGTCCGATCTCACTACCCAGAGACCAGGGAACATTTTATTACAAGAAGTCCACGTAAAAAAAATCCCGGTCCTCACCAGGGCTTGAAGCCGGGACCTCCAGCACTCGAGGCGGAGACCATACCTCGAGACCACCCAGCCCACTCACTATAATAAACTTTCTAACATGTTCATAGCGAGTATAGAGCTATCAATCTCTACAACCACAGGCGCTTTTATTGTAGTTACTATGAGTTTGTGGCAAGTGAGAGATCTGAGGCCGGTTGCCACTCTAATTCATTGTAGATTGAGTTTCATGCTTAAGAAATAAAATGTATAACATGTGTCTAAT